>VMDO01013073.1:0-59657 GCA_007922755.1 Pedetes capensis | reverse complement strand
CGCCTGGAGGAATTTCACAATTCTGTGCTAGCAAAGCAGCCATCAGATCCCAGCCTGCTGAGTACCAGAGGAGGTTGACCTGCAATGGCAAGGAACCCTCTGATGTGGTCAGAGTCGGGCACAGGCTCAGTAATCTGCCCAGCAAAGTCCTGCGGATGCCCCGTACACTTGGTCAGGACCGGGATGCTGGGCAGACAGAAGCGGCCATCTTGGAAGAGGGGAGACGCAACCGGGTTGCTAGATTTAGCGTAGAAGAATGCAAGCATTATATGCGGCACTTGTGCTAAAAGCTCATTTGCAGTTGATCTGGAATTCAGGTTGAACCAGGCAGCCTACCTTTTATCTGGCAGCGCTGCAGAAGCTGCCCTATGGCGGGCAGTGTGGACTCCCCTTCTCTCTCCTGGCACCGCCTCCTCTCCCTGCCATGCCGCCTCTGCCCCACCGTCCTCCGAAAGAGCAGTCACACACAGGCGCTACAGGGCATGCGAAAGACACGAGGCGTCCTTGGACTGTGGGAACGGCTGGTGTCTGTCTTGCCGATCTGATACAAACTCCACCCGGCGTGGGGCAGGTGTGGAGGAAGCGGCTATCAGGACGCCCTGTTTCTTTCCAGGCCCGCCCGGGGGCGCAGGTGCTCCCAGCCTTCCCACTGAGCACTGGAGGCACCTGGAGTAAAGAATGGCAAGGGCCCCCACCTGGGCCTGCACGCAGCTCCCTAAGCCTTCCCCTTCACCTGTGCTCACCCCGGGCTGCCCCTGATGACTAAAGAGAATGAGAAGCAGCCGGGCGCCGTGGCGCACGCCTGTAATCCCAGGAGCTCAGGAGGTGGAGGTGGGAGGATCGCAAGTTCGAGACCAGAGGCAGTCTGCGTAATTTAGCAAGACCCTGTCTCAAAAAGTAAAAAAAAAAAAAAAGGACTGGGGGCGCAGCTCAGTGGTCCAGCACTTGCAGAGCACGCAGGCGCGAGGCCCTGGGTTCAACCCCCAGTACCGCAAAAAAAAAAAAAAAAAGAGACTGAGAATCAAGGGCTCCCACACAAGTCCCCAAGGTTGGGATGATACCCATGACCAGGTGGCCGGACGTTCAGAACAGAGTGGCCCTCAAGGTCAGAACGTTACTGACACCAAGTGCCAGAGGCTGTGTGAAAACAGATGTTCCCCCTCCTCTACTTCAAAGACAAACTTCCCCACCTGTGCTTCTCACCAAGGCATCTCCAGCCCCATGAAGCCCTGCTTTGCTGGGCTTGGCACAGCCACCTCCTCAGGGGCGATGCTCAGGCCAGTGGGTCCTCGCTTTGCTTGCTCTCAGATCTGTTTCTCAGAAGGGCAGAGTGCTCTCCTGGGTCTGTGCGCCCTTGCTGCTGGTTTTTTCTATCATAAAACGCCTTCAAGAAGGATGGCCTCCAGTCCCACCCAGGGAGAAGGACGCATCTCATGGGAGACCTGCCGGGTCTCAGCGAGCGCACCCTTAATGTGGGCAGGAGGAGGAGACAAGGGGGTGCTGAGGCTGGAGGAAAGCCCTAGGACCTCAGGGGTGCCTGGGGCCCATGTAGCCACCCACCCAGGGGCAGCAGTGTCAGAAGGTGAGACAAAGGACACCTGGGTACATCCAGCCAATCCCTTGGGCTTGGCTGTCAGGTAACTGTGGTATAACCAACCCCCAACCCCATCCCCAAGAGTGAAGAGTGGATAACATGTACCGAAGGGACCCTAAACCCCAGAGCCTCGGGACAGGACACAGATGGGCGCTTCCACCAAGAATCCTAGAGGCCGAAGCTCACTCCTCTGACCTTGGTGCTTCTTACCTAAGGTATCATCTTCCAGAAACTTCTTCACCTTCCTGACCTTCCACTAAACTCCTACCCTGCAGCCAAGTGGTGTCCCTCCCGCATCCAGCCTCACCTGTGGCTGCAGCCAACTAGTCCAGATTAGGGAGGGAACAGAGAGTGGACAGCCATGTATCCCAGAAGTGTCTGATGGGAAGGAGGGAGGGGGGACCAGAACCCTGAGCAGAAGAGGAAGCAAGCAAAGGACATAGGGCCACCTGGTCAGTGAGGGGCTGTGTCAGCTGTTCCTCTTTCGATTGTTGTGACTGTGGCTGCTGGAGGGGCAGAAAGAAGGAATCGTAGGGCCCACAGCAGCACCCAGAACCTCTTGCTTCCATATGGCTGATATTGATGGATCCCAGAGCTAATGAAATAAGGGAAGTGCTCATTTGGCTGGGTATAAAAAGGCAGCGAATCACTGCCACTGATAAAGTTTGCTTACTTAAACCATGTGCACACATCACTGCAATTAACTACCTGAGACAATAAACTTATACAAAACAAACAAACAAAAAACCCCAAAAAACATGGCCCCAGGCACCCCTGAGATCCTTTACTTTGATACACGGTTTTGTTGGTTCCAGTGAAAGATCAGGCGAAGTCATTGCTTTGGGCTGCTGGTGGGGCTGCTGGATGGCAAAGGCAGAGGATATGAGGAGAAAACTGTCACTTTGTAGCCTGGAAGAAAAGAGAAAGAAGGGGCCATGGACCCTCAACCCCCTTCAAAGGTATGCCCCCAGTGACTGCAAGCCCTCCGACACCACCCTGTCAGTTGAAGGTCCAACCACCTCCCAATCAACCCACCCTGGGGATGGAGCCCTTAACACATGGACCAGTGGTGCACAGCCCACATCCAAGCTGAAGCACACACATCACCACCAAGGGGAGCTGAATTCGTGGTGATGGTATTTTCCCACAGCCCTCATCTCCACGCTCGCCTTGTCTGCTGTTGGTCTTGCACAATCATCATGGGCTTAGCACTTAAAATGCTCAAGAGGTGTGTGTTACCTCCAGAGAATTTACAGATCTGTGCCAGTATCACTCAGCTTTTTAGACATTTTACTCCTTATTACTCACCCCATGAAATTATAATGCGAGACATACTGCGTATCTGTTTGCATAAGTATGTAATATATTATTATACATTAGCATCTATAATATATAACACACATGTGTGGTATATAATATACAACAATGATCAATGATGTTGCTGTTGTTGTTAGGTGTCATCAAATTGGATTTGACTTATAGAGACCCTATGTACAACAGAACAAAACTATTCCTGACACTGTGCCATGCCTGGCACTATTGTCAGTGCTTCTCTGCTATTCATAAGGTTTTGTTTTTTGGGAGTGGGCTGCTGGGTCCTTCTCCCAAGCCTACAGCACCCGGTATTCCCAGGCAGCCTCCCATCTAAGGACCAACAAGGCCTGACCCTGCTTAGCTTCCAAGATTAGACCAGATCCGATGCCAGGGTGGTATGGGTATAGATATGGTATGGCTACTGATTAGGATCTGGCTCAACCAAACTTTGAAAATATGCAGGAGACAAATAGGTTATTTACCACAAAGTATTTAAAGCTATTAAGACATTGGAACCAATTTTTAGTGTAATAATGATTCTGTTAGTCTTATCTTTTCAACATATATATTGAAATATTATTAAGTAAAATCATTCCATGTAGGATTATTAAACCTGGGACTTATTTTTAAAATAATCCCGAACTCAGGATATGGGTAAAATGTGACTGGCTGTTAGTTGGTCATTGTTGAAGGCATGGAGGTGTATTGTACTACTTTATGCTTTTGTTAGGTGTTTGAAATGTTCGGTAATTAATAAAAGTTAAAGAAAATAATTAGATCGCCACCTAGTGGTCTCATGTGGGAGCAACAGGCAGATTCAGTCCTTCAGCAGTAGGTCTGCACAGGAGAGCCTGCGGAGGCTGTTTTCCTCTCTCGGGTCCTCACTGTGGCACTGAAACTGTGTGAGGAATCCCTGAGATGCTACAGTCACTGCAGAGATGGGGTGGCCTTGCCACAGCGGATTTGTGTTGCTGGTCACATCTGGACAAAGGCCAAGGTGGCCATTTCTTTCCCCTGGCAGAGAAGCCCTTACCTGCCTTTTCCTGTTTGTTGTTGCCTTTGTCACAGTGTGGGGACAGCTGGCTCTGGGGCTGCACAAGCTTGCCTTCAGTTGCAGCTTTGCAAATGGTAGAAGGGATCTTCTTTTGTAGCTGCCTTGGCTGGTTTCCGTGTTTGTAAGTGTGGAAGGTGATGGGGTTCTTCACGGGCGGCAAGAGCACCTGCTCTGGCTGGAGGAAGCAGAAGAGAGGACACTGGGAATCACCAGCATTGTGCGTAGAGAATCAGGTCTGCAGGCCTTGAAGAAAACGCCGCTGGGCTATCCCACTGCAGGAGCCTGCCTGCCTCTGACCACCCTCCCCAGGGCTGACTGTGGGGCACTTTCTTCTCTGTGTCACTGACATCAGAGAGAAAGTCTCATGAAGGCGTTTCAGAGACATTGAGCAAGGCCCTGTGCTGGCACTGCGATGTGGGGAAGGAAGAGGGGAGCCCAGGACAGTGTCTTCTGCCTTTAATGCAGGGCTCCCCATGTGCTGTCAGCTTGTCATGCTGTGGGAGCTGGCGTGTTGCTGTGATGCTGAAAGCTATGCCCTGGTATCTCAGATACCAGCAGGGTCATCCATGGTGGACAGGTTTCAGCTCAACTTCCAGACTAAGACAGATTAGGGAGAAGGACCTGGCAGCCCACTCCTGAAACAACTAGTCATCGAAAACCCTGTGAATAGCAGAGAAGCACTGTCAGATATAGTGGCGGAAAATGAGCCCCCCTGCTAGAAGGCATTCAAGAGACGAAAGGGGAAGAGTTGCCTCCTCAGAGTAGAGTTGACCGTGGTAACAGGAATGGAGTAAACCCCTGGGATCTCCTTTTGCCAATGTGGCATAACTCAAAATGAGAAGAAACATAGCAGCTGTGCCGTTAGGCTCAAACATAAAAAGACCGCGTGCATGGCATAGTGTCAGGTAATGTTTCATTCCTTTGTACATAGGGTCACTATGAGTTGGATCCGGCTGGACGGCACCTAACAACAACAACATAGGATAGCACCAAGGAAAGAAAGAGCTTTAGGGATTTAGAACAGCATCAAGCATTGACAGGCTTTAGAATACTTTCTTTGGTCTTCTTGTTTATTATAAGGAAGGAAGGAAGGAAATCAGGAAGGAAGGAGAGAGAAAAGGAATAGAGAGGAAGGAAAAGAAAGGAAAAAGAAAAGAAAAAATAAAAGAGAAGGAAAGAAAAGAAAAAGAAAAAAGAAAAGAAAAGTTGACCCAATTTGGCTAAGCCATTGTTGTTGGGTTTCTATTGCAAACAGACAAATACAATCTATATTAACACATGTCTTCCTGTGAGTCATGATGGAAATAATCGTAAGCTGCTCACTAGAAACCAGCTCTCTTGAGATAAACCTGCACTCTTGGGGTACCAGATCCACTAACCATATTATTTTGCAGCCCTCAAAAGTCCACCGCATCCACCCGGACATAAGGAGAAGCTTTGTCTTGTAGAAATCCAACTGCCCTGTGCCCAGGCCTCTCCCCTGCCAATCAGATTAGTAATGCTATCCAAGAAGGACCTGCAGTTGGTCTGGCCTCCCCTGTTCCTGGTGGTTCCCATGTTGGCTGCCTGTCCTTTCCTCTCCCCCCTCCATGCGTTCACAGATCACTTATCTGCCTACCCGTGCTGGGGTTTTCCCTAGATTGTAAAAATGATCTGCAGCGTCTGCATTCTTCCCGTTATTCCAAAGCGGCACCGCACCTGTTTACTCCACTCTCTGGCTCTCCTCCCGTTTTTCACCATTCCTCGAAGGTCGCCTCACTTGGCTGCTGTTTCATCCAGGCCAGGGAGCTGGGGCTCGGGCAGAACCCCCAGGGGCTCTTCTTCAATTTCTGTCTATCTCTGCCATGCGTTCCCTGAAACAGCACCCATTCTACCCTCCCCTCAAAGCACAGGAGCAGCTTAGCAACTTCTGGGCGGTTTGCTCACATCACACCATCCACAGTGTTTATTCTGTCCTTGGATGCATTTATTTACTTATTTATTTGCAGTACTGGGGAGCTGTACCCACAGCCTGGCGCATACTTTGCAAGGGCTCTACCACTGAGCTGCACCCTCCAAACCTTTTTTTATTCTTCACCCTGAGACAGGGTCTCTCTAAGTGACACAGGATGCCGCTGGGCTTGAATTCGAGATCCTCCTTCCTCCACCTCCCAGGCTGCTGGAATCACAGGCGTGCGCCACTGTCCCCAGCTCTGTTCTTGTTTTAAACATGCCACAGCTGCCTCTGGCTTGGCTGGGCCTCCAGATCCTGTCCGTTGCTGGTCGCTCTCCTGTTCATCTGTGCAGAATATCCTTCCTCCATTTGCGCTGATCTTAGAGAATAAGTTGGATTAGTCATAAGTAAAAATGAAAATAATACTGAGAGGAACTGATAGGGATACTAGTTTCCAAGCTACAGTGTCAAAATGCAAAGTTATTTGTTACTTGTAAAAAGCACAAAAAGATTATAAATAAGGATATAAATCATATTGCATATTGTATTATATGAATGTATATTTGTATATTATGACTACACTACAATCTTATGTAACATATTATGTAAAATAAATTTATACATAACAAATATAACCTCATATATAATATATAATCTATATTATTACTACGGTGTGGTGGGCTGGGATTTAGCTCAGTTGGTAGAGCCCTGCTCAGCAGTCTCTGAGATCCCAAGTTCGATTCCCAGCACCACAAAAATGGGAGAAGGATGTGGCAATCCACTCCCAAAGCAATCAGCCATTGAAAACCCTATGAGGTCACTATGAGTTGGACCCTACTCATAGGACCATATTCAACGGCACCTAACCACAACAAATTACTTATAATACCTAATTCAATGTAATGCCTTGTAAATGGTTGCCATCCTGTATCATTTGAGGCTGGGATTTAGCTCAGTTGGTAGAGCGCCGCTCTGCGGTCTCTGACGTCCTGAGTTTGATTCCCAGCACCGCAAAAATGGGAGAAGGATGTGGCAACCCACTCCCAAGGCAATCCTGAAACAATCAGCCATTGAAAACCCTATGAGGGTCACCATGAGTAGGATACCGACTCAACAGCACCTAACAACAACAACAACAACAACATATTTTATATTATCTTTAAAATTTTTTACTAATGATATGTTGGTCATCTATTGCTGTATAACAAATTACCCCCAAATTTAGGAGCTTAAGAAATGAAAACATTTCTCATCTCCTAAGATGCCTGTAGGCCTGCAGCTGTAGCCCTGTGGCATCCGATCTCGTCAGATCTCGGAAGCTAAGCAGGGTCGGGCCTGGTTACTACTTGGATGGGAGACGGCCTGGGAACACCAGGTGCTGCAGGCTTGGGAGAAGGACCTGGCAACCCACTCCCAAGAATCAATCTGCCATTGAAAACCCTATGAACAGCAGAGAAGCACCGACAATAGTGTTTCCCCTGTTGTACAGAGGGTCGCTATGAGTCGGATACCGACTCGATGGCATCTAACAACAACAACAAGATGCCTGTGGTCCAAGAATCCAGAAGCAGGCATTGGGTGGTTCTGGCTCAGGGTCATTCACGAGGTTGAAGTCAAGATGTCAGCCAGGGCTGCGGTCACTTCTGAAGGCTCAACAAATGGGAGATCTGCAGCCAAGCTCACCTGCGCTGTTGCTGGCAGACCTCAGGTCTTCACTGATTATCGGCCAGGGACTTTAGTTCCCCATCACATGAACCTCTCCCCTGACCTTCTGAGTGTCCTCAGGAATAGCAGCTGGCTTCCCACAGCGTGCGTGATCCGAGAGACACAGAAGCCACGGCCTTTTAATAACCTAATACTGGGAGCATCACTAGTGCTGTGTTGCATTAGTCACAAAGATCCAACCCAGTAAAATGAGGACGGCAGGTGGTGTGAATACCAGGGCCATCTTGGAAGCTGGGTACCTAACACCGGCGAGAACTATGAGCGGATGTGTTTACTTAGCAGTGACACTTGATTCTAGAGTATTTTCTGTAGAAATGGAGGCTTCATGTCATTAAATCTTCTAAGAACTTCTAAAACATCACGATGGCTTTTAATAAGACAAACTGATAAGGGATGGAGTGAACGTAGTTACTATGCATCACCATGCATCGTCATTTTTAAACTTGCATGTCATGGATTTCTTCCAATAAGATAGCTCCCCAGTTACCATGGCAACTGCTCAGAGGTAAATTTCCCTCAGGCAAAAATGGAATGTGAGGAATAAAATTAGGGAGACTTGAAACAAAGAGCAGAAAACGGCCTACAATTACACAAGGTCCAAAGAGAAAGTCTCAAAAAGTGGTTACGCATGACTTCATTTCAAAGAAATACAATAGACACATTTTTAAAATCTTAGCTCTTGAGAGGAAACGCTTTTAAACACTCACCATAAATTATTACGCCAAATTTGAACGTGAAGCTGGATGGGGTGGGTCAAGAACACAGGTGAGCTGAGAGGGAGCTGGTCCCAGACCAGCTGTCTGGAGGTCCTTAGGTCCGGTGCTTGGCTACCGGTGCAGACTTGGCTAAGTCAATGGATCTCTTAGGATCACAGACATGAGCTCTCTTATCTTCTATCTGAAGCTGCTTTGAACAACATCTTGGGGCTCTCAAAATGAGGCATTGTGCCCGTGGAGGCCACCGGAGGTCTCTGAGTAGACCACTAAGTGTTTTTCCTCTGCTTATTCACTCGTAATCCATCGAAGCAAAAGGATCAATGCAGTCCACGGAAATTAGCTTCACTGGGGACCCACCTGCCACATATAAACACATCTCTGGACAGCTGTCCCACTGTGGTGCCTGATCCCATCAGATCTCGGAAGCTAAGCAGGGTCAGGGCTGGTTAGTCCTTGGATGGGACACCACCTGGGAACAGTAGGTGCTGTAGGCTTGGGAGACGGACCCGGCAACCCACTCCCAAAAATCAATCCGTCATTGAAAACCCTGTGAACAGCAGAGAAGCACTGACCATAGTGTTTCGCCTGTTGTACGTAGGGTCACTATGAGTCGAATACCGACTCAATGGCACCTAACAACAACAACAACTGGACACTTAGGGACTTGCTTGGACACAGTAGGTGCTCAGTAAAAGGATGCAGCAAGCCACACACAGCTGGAAGACAAAATGTGTGGAAATGCCGTGCAGATCGCCAAAGGGGAAACGGGGGACTGAGCAAGGAAACCCTCAGTGAGACAACTGAACCAAAGCAAACCCAAGCTGTCTGTTCACTTCCCAGTGTGGACGGATCACTCCTAGTGTGAGGACATGGCTTGTTTCCTGAGTAACGTGACAGTGCTCAGGGTCAGGCCTCAGGCCGGCCTTGAATATCCACCCTGTCCCTGGGCAGGGACAAAACGAACCACACCTTTGTACACAGACATCTTCCAAGGTCAAAGTAGAGTAACAGAGTTTATTTAATTAAAATAGATTAAAAACAGACTGTGTAAAAGAATTAGAATTCTCAATAATTTACTATTATTTACACTAGCAAGTGCTGGTCATTAGTAGACGCTGTGAGGGGACGAGGGCTGGGACCCTCCCCTGGGGGCCGGCCTCCAGCCTTCCTCCCCAGTCCCTTCCTTTCAGAGTCTTTATGACTATCTTGTCACCGAGCCCACAGACGGGACCTTCGGAGGTGGGCCTCGGCAGAGACAGCACCGCATCCCTGCAGAAAGGCTGAGATGCGCTGCACCGGCCGGGGCTCCTGTCCTGGAGGGGACTCTAACCACAGGTCAGGTTCACACACGCACCTGACCGCCAGGGGGCTCCCCTCCCGCAGCCAACGCTCCCGGCTTGCGCTTGCCCTCTGCAGGCAGCCATTCTAGTTCACTCGGAAGCTGGTCTCCAGAGACGAGGGGAGAAGTGACGCCCAAAGCCGCAGACCCTGTGCCCAGGGCGGTCCTTCTTACGCCGGCGCCAGCGTATGTCATTCGGAGCTGGGCGGCTCGTCAAACCTCCCTGAAACCTCCGTGTGTTGGCTTGTGACGGCGAGAGTTCAGGTGGCCGGGGCCACATGACCAATAGGAATGCTGCACTCAGGGAGGCCGGGCAGAGCCCAGGGGCCTTGGAGCGCACGTCCTGCAGGCAGCTGAGTGGGCAGCGGGTCCTGGGGAAGAGGCAGGCTGGTGGCGTCCCGTGCAGGGACAAGCGCCCCAGAGCCACAGACCACGTGGCCTCCCCTTGCTGGAGCCCTGTGATTAGCCTGCGGCTTCAAGAGCCTCCAAGGCCCCAGTCACAGGAAATCGAGGCCTCCTGGGAGGGAGGGCCGGGCCCCCGGGGAGGCCAGGGCTGCGCCGCAGCTGTGGGTCCAGGGAACGGCATGAGCTCGCGCAGTCGAGGGCTGGGGTGAGGGAAGCCCCACGGACAGGCTCAGTCCAAAATGTCCGTCTCAAAGGGGACCAGGTGGTAATAGGACAGATTGGTGTCGTAGGCCGCCGGGTCTTCACCGTCCTCCAGCTCTGAGGGGAACTCACCGCCGTTCTCAAACCTGAAAGGAAAGACAGGGGAGGAGTCAGTGGGGGCGGGGGGCGGCACACTCCTGTCATCCCAGGGACTCGGGAGGCAGAGGCAGGAGGATCGCAGGTCTGAGGCCAGAGGCAGCCTGTGTAACTTAGTGAGACGCTGTCTCAAAATAAAAAGTTAAAAATGGGCTGGGAATGGGAGTTCAGTGGTAAAGGGCTCGCAGATGCATGAGTGAGGCCCTGGGTTCAACTTCACAGTAGGAAGAAAAGAAAGAAGAGAAAAGAAAAGAAAAGAAAAAAAGAGAAGAGAGAAGAGGTGAGGGTCAGCTCTCGAGCCAGCAGTTTATACTCAGCGGCTGGTCTTCAAGGGCCCCCCATCCCTATGAGAGACAATGAACCCCTGAAGACATGAGAACCCAGGAGAGGCCAAAGGGCATCTTGAGCTCACACCACCAAGCAGACGCCTGGCCATGGCCTCGACAGACAGTAAACAGAAGCCAGGGTGCGACTCCACTCACGCAGTCTGTGGACCGGCTGCCCCAGTCATTACCACAGAGCTGTCGGGCAGGAGCCAAGCCCAGGGACAGAGCGCGTCCTGGAGCCAGAAGGCCTACTGTCAGAGGTGGGCGGAACCCAGGAGACAGTGGTCTTTGGCCATCTGGCCCTCACTCATCAGACACTTCCTGCCCTGCAGATCAGGGCGCTGACTGGGGTCTGCCTAGGGGCCACTGACAGCCCGTGAGGCCAACACACGTGTCACGTTCCCCTGTCCCAGGGCATCAGCTCCTTTGAGTGCGGAGGTGGCCTCCCAGCCCTGTGCCGGAAGACAGGGTCACACACTTCAGGGCCAGCACAGACGGGAGCCTGGGGCCTTGCGACTTCTAAATATTTACCCACATAGCCCATGAGTAGGCCTTCCCATGGGTGGATGGGTCAGAGACCTACCACGCTCTAGAAAAGACCAACTCTTTTTTTTTTTTTTTGCCGTACTGGGGGTTGAACCCAGGGCCTCGTGCTTGCATGCTCTGCAAGTGCTGGACCACTGAGCTGTGCCCCCAGTCCACTGTTTTTACTTTTTGAGACAGGGTCTCACTAAGTTACTCAGACTGCCTCTGGTCTTGAACTTGTGATCCTCCCGCCTCCGCCTCCCAAGCCGCTGGGATTACAGGTGTGCGCCACCGCGCCCGGTCCAAAAGACCAACTCTTAATGTAAGCACCCAAACACAGGCCCAGCCCACTGCTGGGTGCCTCTGGCCACGGCCATGCCCTCCCATTGCGCCCCCTGTGGGCAGCAAGCCACAGCCCCCGGCTCAGGCCTGCAGCTCCGAGTCCCCTTCTATAAAACCACATGGAACTCAGTGGACTTACAAACGCTCTGTCGGGTCGGCGCCCAGAGGCTGGTCCTTCCCGTTCGGTAGACTGTGGTCGATAACTATTGTTTCTGTGTTTGCTAAGCAAAATCCGTTGGACCTCATGATTTCTGAAAACGAAAGCAAAAAGGTAAGTAAAGTATGCAGCAGGGTCAGAGTCTAAAGTTTGGCAGTCTGGGGGTTCCACCAGTCTCCCTACTTCTCCTGTTACCTATTGTGCCCCTTTCTCTCCCACACAGCACCCAAGAAACCCAGTCCTGGGCTCTTCTAGGCAGATGAAGGGGCCAACAGCAGCCTCCACAGCAACAGGTGTGTCTCTCCCTGAAGAAAGAGGCTCGGGCTGCAGGAGCCCAGCCCGACGTCGCCCTCTCCATGGGTTCATGGCAGGGTGACAGAGCAAGACTAGCTCTGGCACACAGTGATGTGTGATGCCTGCCAGGTTCCCGGGCCTCTCTGAGCTCTGGCCTGTGGCTAAGACAGGCCTCACGTCCACCAACCCAGGTCTTCATGCGCGTCTGAGGTGAGGGCATTTCAAACCGTGTGGGTGACTTCTACTCTCCTGCTTTATATAATTCGACATACACACTGATTTGTCCCTAATAAGCACAGAGGAGGGTAATTTACAAAGCAGGCAAAGAAAAACGACTTCCTGTTGGGCACAATGGCGCATGCCTGTAATTCCAGTGACTTGTGACTCGGGAGGTGGAGGCGGGAGGATATCGAGTTCAAGGTCAGAGGCAGCCTGTGTGACTTAGCAAGACGCTGTCTCAAGATAAAAATTTAAAAAGGTGCTGGGGTGCAACTCAGTGGTAGAGCCTTTGCAAAGTACATGCCAGGACCAGGGTTCAAGTCGCAGTACCAAAAAAGGAAGAACAAAAGACTCCCGGGGTCTACACTGGCTGTTACTTTGTGAGGGTGGGTTCATCTGTGGCTGAAGAGCTAGAAAGAAGGCAGATGCAGGACCAGCTGCAGCTCAGCCTGACTGTGAGCCTCATAGCCTTGGGACTCTTTTATTATTATTATTTATTATTATTATTATTATTTTGCAGCATTTGGGGCTTTAACCCAGGGCCTCGCACATACTTTGTAAGTGCTCTACCACTGGGCTGCACCCCCAGCCCATTTATTTATTTTTTGAGTTAAGCAGGCTGCCTCTGGCCTCGAACTTGCGACCCTCCTGCCTCCGCCTCCCGAGTCGCCGGGACTACACAGCTGTGCACCTGCACCTGGCACTGGGACTCCTTTCTATGGGAAAACTTCGAAGTTGTATGGTGGGGTCTCTGAGGATCCTTTTAACTCCGAAGTCACATGAATGCCTGGATCCCATCACGGCATCCAGGGTCCACTCAGGTACAATCGCCCCCCTTGGACACCAAAACCCTCCATACTTTTTTTTTTTTTTTTTTGCGGTACTGGGGGTTGAACCCAGGGCCTTGCGCCTGCATGTTCTGCAAGTGCTGCACCACTGAGCTGCACCCCCAGTCCATTGTTTTTACTTTTTGAGACAGGGTCTCGCTAAGTTACGCAGACAGCCTGTGGTCTTGAACTTGTGATCCCCCTGCCTCTGCCTCCCGAGCCGCTGGGATTACAGGCGTGCGCCACCGCACCCCGCAAACCCTCCATACTTAAATCCCTTCTCCAAAATGACACAGTAGTTGCCTGGAACCTTGCACAGCCTCCAATGCACGTTGAGTCATCTCTAGAGCTTTCCTGATACCTCATGCAATGCAAATGCTCAGTAAATCGTTACTCCACTGTATTGTTTGGGAACAACGTCAGGGGCAACAAAGCTTGCACGGGTTCGGGACAGATGCAATGCTTTTCCCCTGATTTTTTTTGACCCATGGTTGGATATGGTCCCATGGAGATGGAGGCCACCTACAGAAGAAGCAACTCTCTTCCTTCTCCTCTCTTCCTCAGACTGTATTTCTATTTCCCAAAGACTGGTTTGCCATCCCTTCTCTTCATAGATGCACAGGGCTAGAGGCCGCTGCCAGTTATCCTTGACCTGGGACCCAGTATGGGTTTGCTTGCTTGCTTATTGATTGATTGATTGCAGTAGTTGGGGGTTAACCCCAGGGCCCCACACATACTGTGCAAGTGCTCTACCACTGGACTGCACTCCTAGCCCATTTGTATTTTGTTATTTTGAGACGGGGTCTCACTAAGTTACACAGGCTGCCTCCGGCCTCAAATGTGTGATCCTCCTGCCTCAGCCTCCCGAGTCGCTGGGACTGTAGGTTTGTGCCATGGCACCCGGAAAAGATTTGCCTTTTTATAACTGAATTGTCACTTGTAGTTTATTTTTAATCTTTTGGGGCACCGAGTTCTCGGTTCTTTGAGCTTCTTTCCGTACGCAGAGAATCAGGGCAACTACAAAGAGGAAGGAAGGAAGGGAGAGAGGAAGCAAGAAAAGAGATGGGGGGAGGGAGAGAGAGAAAGAGGTGGGGAGGGAAGGCAGGCAGGAAGGAAAGAAAAGTAGGAGGTTCCCTCTTCACCCACACGGAATCTAAATGACAGCTCATCAGTCAGATGCGCTAAGTAATTGCTGGAATTTATGCCTGGCTTCCTGGAGAAGGAGCTCTCGCGTTCCATGGGTCTCTTGCCACTGTCCCAGATAATCATACCTCCTGGGACCTCCCTAAGGGTGTCCCTGGCTTCCTCCCTGCTCCATCCAGTGGGGACCGTGGCCCAACAAGGAGTAGGTCTGGGAACCCCAGGGTGCATGAAGGGCGAAAGGGAGATGCTTAGCAAAGTCGCGCTGAGCTGGCTGACTGGGAAACTCCTGAATCCTAACGAGATCCGTTCAGATTCCCTCCCCACTCCGTGTGAAAGGTGTGGCAGCAGGGAGGCAGCTTCTTCCTTGTGTTTGATTAATTCTGACCCAAATCTGTCTGAGGAAGAACATAAACCTTGGCGCAGCCTCTGAACAGCTGGCTGACAGCCCTTGTTTTTGTACCCCAGCCCTCGGCAGAGGGAACGTGGAGAGGGGACCCCCGGAAGTTCAAACAGATGTCACTTTTGCAAATCACTTCTGAACAACATTCTCAAGTTACCGTGCACACCCCATCTTACTTAAAGGTGAACTTTGGAGTTCTAGAACGGGGAACTTATGGCAACACCTCCCAAATAGCTCTGCACCAAGCCATCCCTTAACTGACATGCATATGTGGCTCGGGTGTGCCTGTGCTAGGTGGAAATGGAACACAGATCCTGCAACAGTTTATATTTTTAGTTATGACAAAAAAGCCTTTGTGCACATAAATGTCACATGATTGTTTGCAAGGCCACCTGGGCCCCGAGGACACTAAGGTATGTTGCTATTTTGGTGCCTCAAAGCCTTGATCCCAGGCCATGCAAGGACCCTGCTCCAACTGGGGGTATTCACTTCACAAAAGACAACCCCGAGAAGCTCTGTTGTCTCCCCGGCCCCATCTCCATTCTCTGTGAGCCCCAGAGTCTCAAATAAACCCTGGAGCACACCGGGCTATGAAGCAAATGGGTTGGTAAAAACCTCTGGAACACACATTCCAAATTCTTGTTCAGAAAGGAATGGCTCATGGAAAAGCAAATTATACTATTATTATTATTATCATCATCATCATCATTTTAGTCCTAAGTGCTAATTTTTGCCTGCAACCATAGCCCTGTGGCATCCGATCCCATCAGATCTCGGAAGCTAAGCAGGGTTGGGCCTGGTTAGTCCTTGGATGGGAGACCGCCTGGGAACACCAGGTGCTGTAGGTGTGGGAGAAGGACCTGGCAACTGACTCCCAAAAAACAATCAGCCATTGAAAACCCAGTGAACAGCAAAGAAACACTGACAATAGTGTTTCCGCTGTTGTACGTAGGGTTGCTATGAGTCAGACACCGACTCAACGGCACCTAACAACAACAACAACAGGGGCTAGTTTTAGAACTACAGAGGTGCCAAAATAAAAACAGTAGAGCGAGGTCTCATCTATCCCTCAGCAGCTTCAAATGTCAACATTTTACGAAGTAGTGGCACACTGCCTAAGTCCAGGAAATTGACGGGAGACGATACTGCACACTACAGACCTCCTTCCCTGAAGTTTCGCCAGTTTTCCCGCTAATGACGCCCTTGCATTTTTTCATTCAATCTAGGACCCCTCGCTGCACTGAGATCTTGGTCTCCTGTGACCCCAGTGCCTCCTCGCCAGTCCTTGTCGCTGTGGCTTGTAAAGAGCACAGTGAGCCATCTTAGGGACTGTCCTTCAAGCTGGTCTCCCAAGAGATTAGGCCGAGGTCAGGCACCTTTGGCAGGAATCCCACTGGGGGGCGGTGCGCCCTCCAGGAAGCCTACAGGGGGGGGTGTCCCCGGGGCCTGGGACCACTGATCACTCTTTCCTGGAATCCCCTGAGTAAGAAGGGTCCTTCTAGGTATCCCCAAAGTAAGGTCACTATTTCCCTTTGTAGTTAGTGCGTATCAGGAAGGCTGCGGCCTTGAGACCCTGCCAGCCCTGTTTCTCCTCCAGCTTTACCCACCCACTGCATCTATCCACCAACCGATCTTTCCTGCAACAGCTACCGCTGTCCACTTCGCCCTGTTGGTGATAACTCTGTAAGTGCGGCTGAATTTTCACGCGCCCCGGGGCCTCTGCACCTCACTAAGGCTTCTCTTCCCTCTGCCCTGTGGACACTCAGCCTCAGCGCATTCACAGCACAGCTCCCCCCCCCCCCCCCCCCCCCCCCCCCCCCCCCCCCCCCCGCGCCGCCGATGCTTCCTAGCATTGTTTCCAATGTGCTGCAGCGGCAGAGCAACCCCCGGACTGGCTATCTGGGCTACCCTCCGCAAAGTAAAAAATTAACGCTGAGCAGGGCACAGTGGCGCACGCCCGTAATCCCAGTGGCTCAGGAGGCGGAGGCAGGAGGATCGCAAGTTGATACCAGGGACAGTCTGTGTAACTTGGTGAGACCTTGTCTCAAAAAGTAAAAAACAATGGGTGGGGGCGGGGCGAAGCTCAGTGGTCCAGCTCTTGCAAAGCATGCAGGCCCTGGATTCAACCCCGAGTACCACAAAAAAATAAATAAAATAAAATAAAATAAAATTAATGCTGAGATCGTACAGATGCCAGATTGATGACAACCGAAATTACAATTTTACTTCCAGGCCTCGAAGCTGCCGACCAGATTGTGCGGCTGACATCCAAGAGTCCAGCTGGCCGCGGCCAGATGAAGGCTCAGATCCACAATTCCTTCCAGGCTGCGTAGCCACAGCCACCACGCGGAAGGCTTTAGAGTTATGCAGTCTTAGATTCCATACGCATTTAGATCAACCTGGGCTGAGGAATGCTTGAGGCTGGGAGGCCAAAGACTAGTGTGGATCACAGCACGGCTGTCACCTGGCGCCACCTGGTGGAGCCCTGGCCGCTGAGCAAGCTGGACATCTGGAGAAGTCAGGGAATCCAGAGCCTGGGTGCTGCCTAAATCATGACCCTAACAGGAGAGTCAGTGCCCTGCCCCGTGACACCACCTCCCTCGTGCCCTTTGGCATGGGAAGGCACTAAAAAAATTTGAGACAAGGCAGGGCAGGAGGGTCGGCGCAGGTCTCAGCTGAGGACATTTCCCCAGAGGGACGGTACCCACTAGGGTGGCAGGGGATGGGCAGGGTTTGCCTGAATGCTCCTGTGGAGCCCCGGCACTGGAGAGGAGGCGGTGACAGAATCTAAACTCGGCCACGGGCGGGACTCTGAGATGCCCAGGTGACCACAGCAGTGCTGCTTGATCCCGAGGGCGACGCGCTGAGCAAGGCCTGCGCACCGCCTGGCGTCAGTGCGTGGGGTGCGTTCTTGGGAACGCGGAAGGCAGCAGGGGGAGACACACGTGTGGCTTCCTGGGAGGTCAGGCTCCCGACCCTGAGCCTCCACCCGGAACCACGAGCCCAGGGCCATACTGCATAGGGGCGAGGCCGGCCACCCAGGTGCCTGGGTGGGAGCGGTTTCTCAACGGGGTGCCGGTGCTCCTGGCACTAGGAGTCAGACGGTGCCCCGGTTCCCCGAGCTTCCTCTCGCAATGAACGAGCAGCCCGGCCTGCGCAGAGCGCTGGCCACTCACCCCCAGCGGCCCCGCACTCAGGGGCTGTTGGTCCTCCTGGTCTCCCAACCCTTCCACGGACAGCTCTGGACTCTCACCTTCCCCGTGGCCCCACCCTCCGGCCTTGCCCCTCCCCTCTCCTCCACTCAGGATCGCCAGGACGTCTGATGGACGCAGAGCCGCACCTCTCCCTTCTCCACGTCTCGCCATCAGCCACGCTGAGCCTCCTCTCCACACGGCCTTCCCCCTTCCTACTTCTCACTCCGGCAAGCCCTCTCTCCAGTGCCACCCCATGGGTCCCAAGGTGCCTGCCCCCTGCCTGGGGAACCTCGGTGCTGGGGACTGCCTGGATAAGCAATTCTTCCTACAAGCTGTTCCTTAGCAGCCTTCATCAACCAGCACTGAAAACCTATGAGTCTGGTGTTTTGGACACATGCCACCCAGCTCTCAGGAAGCCACCAAACAGGGCCAGGAAGGGTGGGTGACTTCCTTAGCATCTGGCCCACAGGTGGGCTGGCCGGTAGCTCCTCCCACCTGACTATGGCTGATCTCTGTTGACCTTCAGCGCTAGAAGAAGTCCAAAGTCAACACCAGCCACCCCTAAGCTGTGTGCTTCCATTTTTATCCTACTGCCCTAAACCAAGAACAGAATTTAAGGCCATACGATTGGAGTTATCTTACTTCAGCGGGTTGGCCTGTTGACTTTAGTGGTTTTCTTCAAACGCATCTTGCTATGGTTTCCATCATTATTATGTGATTTCTTTCTTCTTCTTCTTCTTCTTTTTTTCCAGCATCAGGGGTTGAACCCAGGGCCTTGCACATGCTAGGCAAGCACTCCACCACTGTGCTGCACTCCCAGACCCTTTTTTATTTTTATCTTCAATCAAGGTCTTGCTAAGTTACACAGGCTGCCTCTGGCCTCAAACTTGCAATCCTCCCACCTCAGCCTCCCACCTCGCCTGCGCCATGACCTCCGGTGCACTATTATTACACTATTTCTTTCTTTTTTTCTTTTTCTTTTTTTTTTTTTTTCCGGTATTGGGGGTAGAACCCAGGGCCTCGTGCTTGCATGCTTTGCAAGTGCTGGACCACTGAGCTGCACCCTCAGCCCATTTTCTTACTCT
This sequence comes from Pedetes capensis, assembly GCA_007922755.1. Taxonomy (NCBI): domain Eukaryota; kingdom Metazoa; phylum Chordata; class Mammalia; order Rodentia; family Pedetidae; genus Pedetes; species Pedetes capensis. The sequence continues at coordinate 40,708 of VMDO01013073.1, read as the reverse complement.
TTGAGACAGGGTCTCGCTAAATTACGCAGACTGCTTTTGGTCTCGAACTTGCGATCCTCCTGCCTCCGCCTCCCAAGCCGCTGGGATTACGGGCATGCACCACCGCACCGGGCTCTATTACACTATTTAAGTAAGTTCCAAGTTATATGCCAAATAAATCTCTTTGGAAGTAGGAAGAGTGCAAACTGCAGGTTGTTGTTAGGTGCCGTGCAGTTGGTTCCAACCATACAACAGAACGAAACACTCCCCAACACTGTGCCATGCCTGGCACTATGCAGAGTTTCTCTGCTATTCACAGGGATTTCAAGGGTTGATTGTTTCGGGATTGCTTTGGGAGTGGGCTGCCAGGTCCTTCTCCCATAAACTGCAGGTCAATAGGTGAAAAAACACACTGCTTAATAAAACCCAGGGAGGTTCCTACCCACTATTCTCACGATTCTGGTAAATTCTCTTTCTGAAGCCCAGGGGTAGATGCTGTGCCCAATCATGAAGCTGACGAACCGGAAAGGCGTGAGCAACCCCATGACAGCGGAATGTCCCCCCCTCCTCCCACCACCGCAGCTCCTACCTGAGATCTTGATGGGACTTTGGAAGCTGGGCTGAATCTTATGCACAGTATCGTTTTTTAACACCTGATCCAGAGGCGATCTTTCAAAGAACGTGAGCACAACCTCCGACCTAGAATACTGGAGGAAACACAGTCATGACGAACAACGCAGAGCTCTGTAAGTTGGCCCCGTCTGTTTGCCTGGGATCCTGTCCTGTGCTGGGCCACCCCACCAGATGCTACGGCCCAGGGCACCTACCCCTGTTCAGAGGCTCGGGTGACCCCTCACACCCGAAGGCCGCAATCGGTGCAGCTTCTCCTCCATCCGGGCTCCTGTGAGGCACAACTGCAAGGCCTTATGGGTAGGGCGGGGTTTGTGGAAACCATGGATTGAGGTTTTTTTTCTTTTCTTTTTTTTTTTGCGGTACTGGGGGTTGAATTCAGGGCCCTGCACTTGCACGCTTGGCAAGTGCTGCACCACTGAGCTGCACCCCCAGCCCGTTTTTTTTTTTTTACTTTTTGAGGGAGGGTCTCGCGAAGTTACACAGACTGCCTCTGGTCGCAAACTTGCGATCCTCCTGCCTCTGCCTCCCGGGCCGCTGGGATTACAGGCGTGCGCCACCGCGCCCGGCTTGGCTGGCGTTTTTGAGGGCTGTGCACACGCTGCCATTTCACACTCATCTCCCTTCTTTACCAAGAACCTTGAGATGCCTCAGCTTCCCCCTTCCTAAAGAAGACGTGGAAGCTGAAGGAGTCAGTAGCTCGGGCTGTCCCTGCCCTCCAGGCTCACAAGCTCCATTTAAAGGGGGCCAAAGCCAAGCCATGACACCTGCCAGCACTGAGGCTGCCACGCCCTTGGCATTCAGTGTCTGTTCTATACCGCCCCCTCCGAGAGCAAGGACTGTGTGCTCTGAACTGAGGAAAGAGGGCCAAGACCCCTACATCTGGGGGGACCTTCCCCTCTTCCTGCCCCTTGCCTCCCTGTCTCCCTCCCTTCCACTTTCTTCTCTGGGAGAGAAAAACAGCACTAGCAGAGAGTGCACAAAAGTCCTCCTTCCCCCCAGCTCTATCTGCCCCGGGTTTTCCAAGGAGGGGACAAAACGCTAAGTGAGATGCAGCAAGCAGACCAGTTTCTGGGAAGGTGGACACCTTTTAAGTCCAGAAGACGACAGGCCGCTCCTTCCCGCCCTGTCCCCGCGGAGACCCGCCATACGTACTTTGCACGGCATGCTGATGATCGTCTTGAGCAACTTCTCCACCTCGTTGAGCCTGGTCTCTATGTCATGCGCATCCTTGATGGCAACCAAGCCTAGAACAGAGGTGGAAATGCCCATCAGAGAAGCCACCAAATCCGTAACAGGTGCCCCACCATGAGGACACTGCCCCTGATGTCACCCTCCATAATGGGATGCCTGGGAGAGGAGGAATCCCCCACTCTCTGATAGAGATCCGTGCTGAGACCCCCAGTGGGTGCCTGGAACCATGGATAGTACTGAACTCTGTCATTTAAATCTTAACTAAGCCCAGCAGGGCTGGGATTTAGCTCAGTCAGTAGAGTGCTGCACTGCAGTCTCTGAGGTCCCGAGTTCGATTCCCAGCACCCCAAAAATGGGAAAAGGACCTGGCAATCCACTCCCAAGGCAATCCCGAAACAGTCAGCCATTGAAAACCCTATGAGGGTCAGTATGAGTCAGATACCGACTTGACAGCACCTAACAACAACAAGCCCCAGCATGCACTGAGGTCCTAACTTTTACAGTTTGAGGGAAGATGGCAAAACTAGTATGAATTTGTTTTTTCCTTCATCACAATTTCACAGATACAAGATTCCCTCTTACCACAGATCTTAGCACCCTCACCATATGATTTTTTTTTGCTTCCATTATTTACTAAAGAACTTTCAGCTTTTCTCTTAAAGGAAACATTTTATAGCTTCTGTTTGGCATATCCAAATTGCCAGCATTACTACTCTCGCATTTTAGAACTATTATAAAGTAAAATAGGGCAGCTTGAACCCAAACTCTGAGATACCATGACAGCTGATCTGATAAATAAAATGGCTACTAAGCTACTAATGGGTGGGTGGTGTATACAATGTGGACACTGTGGTCAAAGAGATTATTCACATCTCAAGAAGGACACAACTGGACAGGTCAAGATTTCACCACGCTACCCAATAGGACATAAAATTTAAAACTTATGAATTGTTTATTTCTAGAGTTTTCCATTGGATACTTTCAGACCGCAGTTAACATGGGGTGATTGAAAGAGCAGCAAGCAACACTTCAGATAAAAAAAGACTACTTTACTCACCCAGCCTCATGTGTATGAAGCCCTAATCTGAAAGTCCTGTTCTAAACCTCATTTGAAGTTTCACCAAGATTTTCTGTTTCTGCTACAGTTGATGGACATCCATAACCAAGATGGTGGAGTGACAAGGGAGGGGATATAAGATCTCCCAGAGTGGGACATTCCGGGCCTGCTCCACAAACCCTCCGGACATGGCCAGAGCTTGGTTGGGGAGCCCTTGGCCCCCTCCTGTGTGGTGGCAGCAGCGAGGGACTCTTGGCCTGGGACCCACCACCCAAGGACACAGGGAAGGGTTCACTGTCCTGGCCACAGCTTCCCAGCCTACAAAGCCTGTGCAAACCAAGCGCATGTTTAGACAAGCCATGTAAATCATATTCAAAAGGAAAAGGGCCAGGTCTTTAGTCAAAGAATACCCGAGAGGGCATGACTCAGGTGTGACTACTCCAGGAACCCGGGCAGCTGGGCTTGTTATGGAGGCCCCTGATTGGTTGGTAGGCTGTACAGCATTGATTTTAAAAACTCAATAGCTCAAGGATATGCTTGAGGGTCATGGGATGCTTTTGTGTCTCCCCAGGAGCAATGCAAACATAAGATGACATCACATACATGGCAAAAGTTCCCCAAGATACTGCCTAGCTACTCATAGCTGGCTTAGTTTGTATAAACACACTCTATGAGGTCTGCAGCCTGCAGCCATACCACTGTGGTGTCCAATCTTGTCAGATCTGGGAAGCTCAGCAGGGTCAGGCCTGGTTAGTACTTGGATGGGAGACCACCTGGGAACACCAGGTGCTGTAGGCTTGGGAGACGGACCTGGCAACCCACTCCCAATAAACAATCCACCATTGAAAACCCTATGAACAGCAGAGAAGCACTGACAATAGTGTTTCACCTGTTGTATGTAGGGTTGCTATGAGTCAGACATCGACTCAATGGCACCTAATAACAATGTCTGCACAATGACAAAAGCACCTAATGACACATTTCTCCAAACACCTCTGCCATTAAGCAAAACATGGCTCTGTGTGAATGTGCACACGTGTCTAAGTGCTGCCCTCTGCACTCAAATGCTTTGATCTCTCCTTTGCCTTGGAGAAGTCAGCAGAGGACAGGAGGCCAATTCAAGATTCTCTGAAAAGTTACTTTTAAAGAGAAGATAATGATGGAACTCATTGCCACAAAGTGCTTCTTTATTCTAAGACAAAACTGCTATTCTCCAACTGTTACAGCTGGAATGCTAGTTTTAAATCCATCAAGTTGATGGCATTGTGGCTGTACTTTTACGCTCAAAGATACAGCTCACGGGTACAGTTAAGACGCATGCTGTATTTACGCTCACTGCATAGGATATAAAGTGTTATTTAAAGATTCTAAAACATAGGCTTTGGCATGTTTGCTTTGGTGACATTTTTGGTTACATCTTTGTTTCTTGGTTGGGTTTCACAACCTCCAAGGGCAACACTGAACAGTGCAAATACGTTCTGCTCTAGACTGATCGTTTAGGGCGGCCAGATTTCACACATAAAATACAGGACATCTAGTTAAACTGGAAGTTTGGACAAACAGCCCATCATGCAACAGGAAGGCCAGACATACTAGAAACACATCTGCTGTTTGAAGCTGGACGTGAGCTGCGTGTCCTGTATTTTGTCTCCTCTGTGACCCATTTTACAGGCTGAAGCAGAGAGAGGCAAGAGTCCCCAGTCAGGCCTCTGGAAATGGCATCAGGATTCCGGACCTGACTAAACCCACCTTACCAGCTCCTGCCCTGCGACTGCCCACAGTGTTGGGGCCATGCCAAGAAACAGGTCCCCACCGCGCAGTGCGAACCTCCCCTGAAGCCATCCATGCTACCTTTGCAGATCCAGCCCCAGGAAAGGGCTGCAGGAGGGCAAAGGGCAGTAAGACTAGTCAGCCATCTGGGTTTGGTTTCATTTGCAGAAATGTGTAGGTTTCTTCCTTATGTATAAATGTTGGTGGGGTACAGAGTAATAAGTCTTGCTATGTCCATTAGGGCCGGCAGCTGTAGCCCTGTGGCATCCGATCCCGTCAGATCTCAGAAGCCAAGCAGGGTTGGGCCTGGTTAGTACCTGGATGGGAGACTGCCTGGGAATACCATAGGCTTGGGAGAAGGACCTGGCAACCCCCTCCCAAAAATCAATCTGCCATTGAAAACCCTATGCACAGCAGAGAAGCACTGACAATAGTGTTTCCCCTGTTGTACAGAGGGTCGCTATGAGTCGGATACTGACTTGATGGCACCTAACAACAACAACATGAGTTGGACAGGACTTGAAGGCACCGGACAACAAGTAGGTTACCAGTGTTGTAGCTACAGTTGCCAGGGCTGCGGATCACAGCTGTGAGAACTGGAAAGAACTGGCAAGTCTGGCCCTCATCCCAGGCAGGCTGTGCACCCCAGCAAAGCCCCTACCAAGCAGGGTATGGAAGGGTCCCCAACACCCTCGAACCCCAAAGTTCACACTGCCTTTCTCTTGGGGTTCTGGACATCACTCCCTTCCAATTGTTTTAAATGTGCTCCACCAAAAGGATTGTTGTTGTTGTTAGGTGCCATCAAGTTGGGATCCGACTCACAGGGACCCTCATAAGGTTGTCAATGGCTGTTTTGGGATTGCTTCAGGAGTGGATTGCCACGTCCTTCTCCCATTTTTGTGATGCTGGGGATCAAACTCAAGGCTTCAAAGAGTACAGCACTCTCTCTACCAACTGAGCTAAGTCCCAAAAGGATGTTGTTGTTGTTAGGTGCTGTTGAGTCCTGTCCTGACTCATAGCAACCCTCATAGGGTTTTCAGTGGTTGTCTCTCGGGATTGCCTTGGGAGTGGATTGCCAGGTCCTTCTCCCATGTTTGCAATGCTGGGAATCGAACCTGGGACCTCTCTTGAGTGCGGCTCTTGACTGCAGAGTGGTGCTACCAACTGAGCTAAATCCCAGCCCCAGGCCCCAAAAGGATAGGTGTATTTAAGTTGGAAAGAAAACACTTAAGAAAAATAAAACCTATATTCTAGGGCTGCAGTGCAGAAATGAAATAACCCCTCCTCTTGACATTGCTAAGTGCCTGACGCTCCCTAGGCTTTCTCAGTTCCGCAGCTGTGGGAACTCCAGCACCTGCAGCCAGCACCCCGAATTATCACCACCTCCCAGCGAGACACGGCTGAAGGGTGGAGGTGTGAGCAGAACCCACCTCTGAGGCTCTACTTTATTCTCCAGAGATAGATGACAAGAACTACGAGGGCATGGACAGTGACCCCCAGAAGACACCGGCAGGATGCACCTGCACCCTCTGCCTTCGTGACTCAGGTCATTTGGCTCTTCACGGCGGGGGCAGCTTTTCCAAATGCCACTGTTCATTGTAAGCAACAATTTTAAACTTCATCTTCAAAAGTGTGCTTAACGACAATAGTGCAGGATCGCCCTACGCTTTTGGTTGTTCCGTTCCAAATGTGGCTGGCAGCAGGAAAATTCTGTGGGGTTCTTGTTTAATACGGTTTTACCATCTGAGATCGTGATGATAAACACTGCAGGTGGGTTGTGAATCTGCACAGTTGAACATGAAAATGCCATCGACTCCCTTGATCGGGAAGCTGTCTTTCCAGGACCTGCCAGCAGGGGGTGCAAGCACTCCGTGGAAGGCGTAGGATTTGGTTCCCTGACCTTCATCCCTAGGAAGGGACAATTGTCCACCACCCACATTAAGCTGGCCCAGAAGACTTCACAGCCCCTGGAACTTCTTCTAATTTCTGATGATGTACAATCACTAATAAAACTTCAATTTTTAATATTTCACCGAACACAATGTGTGATACAGAATTTTACCCAGAGTTAGCTCAAGCATTTAAGAATTTCGAATCAATTATGAACGTTCTCATATACAAATTTCAGCAGGCCAAATGCTCACATATTTCGGGGCTAAATATCAGCCTGGAGCAGCCCAAGGTGCCAGTTCTTCCTAAAGGACTTTGCCTTTGAAAACTGAGAATGTCATGTGTATTTTTGGTGGTTTCAGGATTAGCTGCTTTCTGCAAATGCAAACACCTGCTTTATTCCTGGAACCAAAACTGAACAAAGATCTCACAGCAAGAGCAAACATAAACAAATGCAGTTTCCTAATATCAGGACAGGAATCCAAAGTCCATACTTCTGACCACTGCCCCAGGCTTCCTGCGTGGAGGACTGGGGGAGCCTGACTATGTGAGTGCTCCCCGCTGCTGGAATTCCAGAAACAAAAGCGAGATGCTGCGTGTGGGTCAGTTGAAAAGGGAGTGCATTAAGAACATCCGTGACCCAGACAGCCAGCCTCGGGGAAACTCTCTGCCAAGGGAACTTTCAAGTGGGGCCAAATAACAAATTGCACTGAAATTGTTTCTTTTCCATTTAACAAATGTGCTCGTCAACACACTGTGCACAGAAGCATCTTGCTTGGGTTAAGTGCGGAATGGAGTCTTTTCGTGCACTGCAGAAGAGGTATATGGGTATAATCTTGGGGCTGGGGGCGTAGCTCTGAGCTAGTGTGTGCGCGTGCAAGGCCCTGGGTTCCATCCCCAGCACCAAAAAATAAAGGAAAATAAAATAGAACGAAGGGATGGAAACCAGGGCAGCGAGCATGGTAAGCAAGCATCCTAATGTTGCGCTACATCCCCAGTCCCTAAGTAGATGGTCAATGTGTAGAGAGTGGGGAGTAAGAAATGATCAGCCCCTTATTCTTTGCACAGCTCAAGCGTCTCCATGGACTGCAGCATCCTGGAAAATGGCAGCTACTCTTAGCCATGTGAGTCCCACATGCTTCTGCCTGCAGGTGTCACGGGGTGTCACGGCAGGGTAAGCATACGCTCTGGGCTGTGTGGACACAGGGTAGGACGGTGCTGGGTCTCACCCCGTGACACACAGGGGATGCCAGTGGCTGGGTCCCCACCCTCGGCTACTGACTTCTCGGCTGCGATGCTCCTGCCAACCGTAAGAATTAGGGAGTGAAGAGATGGATCGAGCATCATTTCTCTTCCACATCTGGCTGAGAACGAAGAGCTGGACACAGAACGCAGGAGGCAGGGGCAGAGAAGGTGGAGAGGAAACAAAACCTCCCCAGAGCCGAGGAGAGGAAGCCACTCTTCCTTCCTCTACGCAGATTCCTGCTGTGGAGGGATCTGGGGTGAATAAGTCATTCTCTGCAGTGGGAAAAAAAAAGCACGCTTGACTTGAACTCTCTGATTGGGGCTGTGTTTTCCCTTTACTCTTTCCCCTCGTGAAACGCGAAATTCCCTTCCTAAACCTCAGACCTGGGTTGGGATGTAGCTCAGTTGGTAGAGCGCTGCGCTGCAGTCTCTGAGGTCCCGAGTTCAATTCCCAGCACCGCAAAAATGGGAGAAGGACCTGGCAATCCACTCCCAAGGCAATCCCGAAACAGTCAGCCATTGAAAACCCTATGAGGGTCACTATGAGTCGGATACCAACTCGACGGTACCTAACAACAACAACAACAACAAACCTCAGACCTAAGATTGTTCAAAGGCCGCTCACTTGACCGGCCTGTCCTGAGACCTCCAAGGCCCCTGGGGAACCAGGAAGCATGTCTTCCTGACTTGCTCCTCCCAAGGCCCTAATCTGGGGAGCTCTCTGCTCCCTCGGGACATGGATAGGATCCCTGCCTCCCTGGAGAGGCTCCTGCTGGCCAGAGGATGGCCAGGAACCCACACGGACCATACGGAGTCAGTTGGCAGGCCGAGCTCAGGAGTTAGGGAAACACTGAGCAGGGCCCACACACCCCAGGAAGGAGGGCCTGTGCTGGAGGAGGAAGGGGTGGTGTGGAGGCCCAGAGGTAGCCCAACAGACGGTGAAGGTGGCAGGGGAGGGAGCGTTGGGACAGAGAAAGACAAACCTCATTAACGGGCTTGCCCCTGCCACAGGGGTCCAGTTTCCCGTACAGGTCTGGGCCAGAACTCTCTGCCCTTGGCAATTCTAGTCCTTATACACTGGTTCCAGGATTCCACAGTTGCTCAAGTCTCACCCACGCCAAGCACCAAATTGCAGTTTTGGGATCAACCAAGCCACAAGCCCTTGGGAGGAGAACGTGGCAATCCACTCCCACAGCAATCCCCAAAGCGGTCCGCCACGGGAAACCCTCTGAACAGCAGAGAAGCACTGACACAGTGCCGGGCATGGCAGTGTCGGGGAGAGTGTCATTCCATTAGACATGAGATCACTGTGAGTCAGACCCGACTCATAGCACCTAACAACAAGAACAACAACGGGCTGCAAGCCCAGTCCACTGAGGTCCCACCGAGGTGGGGTGGTGATCCTTCTTTATAGGTTTTCTCTTTAGCCAGGGAGGGTGGGGACCTGGCACCAGCAGGGTGGGGGGCCCGCCTGCAGAGGGCGCTGTTGGGAGTTGGGGGTCAGCGCATGGGCGCTGGCAAGCAGGACCCCGTGGGGTGCCAACTTTCTCTCTCCCACTTTAAAGGCTCTCAGTGGGGACTCTGCATGTGCCAGGGCAAAGGGCAGACAGCCTGAGCCCAGAGTCGGCCACTTGTACGTGTCCAGCTTGGTGCCAGGCTCTGCTGGCAATCACTCCTCAGGACTCTTGACAGCCCTGCTGCCCAGACATGATTGTTGCTAATGGGTCAAGAATGCACCGAGCCTCGAGGATCTGAGCGACGTGGCTGGTGTCACAAGGCAAGTAGCGGGGTAGGCAGAGCCAGTACGGGAACCGCCACAGTCTGGATCCAAAGCCAGTGTTTTCAGCCTGAGCCTGCCCCGCCCACCATGACTCTCCTTGGTGCACCCTGGCTTGTCACCCGATCTCACTGGGCCTTGATTTTCTCCTGCAGGGATGGTGACTGGGAGGTTCAAACACACTCTATATCAAAGGTTCTTCCTCTCTCCTCCCTCTCCCCAGCCTCTGTCCAGTTGCTGCCCTTCTTGATGCCAAGTTTCAGGTCAGCAAAGGGGAACTGAAGCTTTTGTTCATTTGTGTGTGTGTGTGTGTGTGTGTGTGTGTGTGTGGTACTGGGGGTTGAACCCAAGGCCTCGCGCCTGCATGCTTTGCAAGTATTGGGCCACTGAGCTGCACCCCCAGGTCATTTTTAAACTTTTTTGAGACAGGGTCTCACTAAGTTACGCAGACTGCCTCGAGTGGTCTCGAACTTGCGATCCTCCTGCCTCTGCCTCCGGAGCCACAGTGGCTGCGCCTGGCAAAGCTTTTGTTCTTAAAACAAACGGGAGGAAACACTTGTAAGCCTAAGTTAGCCAGAGAGATATGGTGGTGCCATGGTCATCTCTCAGCCTGCGGGGGAGAGGGGCAGGGACATGGACTGGTCAGCAGCGCGTGGGCATGCGCCCCAGGGATGGGCATCACTTAAGGGAGGCTGCAGCTGGCCAGATAGCATGGACACAGGCCCCCCCCCCCATCACCTGCCCTTAAGCATGGGGACAGGAGTCAGGCTGAGGGCCTCTCGGGACTGTTGTGTGACAAAGCAACCGTCCTCTAGTATTGGCAAATAAAAGCAGCCAGTGGGCGTCCACCGTGGACATCTATTGCGAAAAGAAATGCCAATAAAAGGGGCTGGGGGCGTGGCCCAGCGCAGTGCGTACGCAGCACGCAAAATGCCCTGGGTTCCAGCCTTGGCACGTGCACAAAAAAGAAAAAAACCTGCCAACTGTCTTCCTGTGGGCTGGCAGTGCCAACTGGCAGCGAGGTGCCCTCTGGTCTACTGCCTCCAGCCTGCTGCTGCCCCACGAGCCTGCACCCCCGTGGGAGGAGGTGTGGCCTGGAGGTCAGTCATTGATACCCCTTGGTAAAATCCATGATGGGCCTGGGCCTCACTACCGGCCTCTCTACAGCCTCCGGAGGCCCAGCCCGTGATCTAAGCTGAGTGCCACCGAGAGGTGCTGGCTGACCTTGGCCCTAGTACTTAGCTGGCTGTGCAGGGCACAACCACAGCTCATGGACACTTTGCTCTTAATTAGTTACAGTGCAGAAACTTCTTTTTCCCCTGGGAAAGTATTTGCTGAGAAGATAGCAGAGAAATATCAGGCCCCTGACAGTACTGAGGGCTGAACCCAGGGCCTCACATGCTCTACCACTGAGCTGCACTCTGGCCCTTTTTTTAACGTTTTATCTTGAGACAAGGTCTCGCAAAATTGCACAGACTGTCTCTGACCTCAAACTCATAATCCTCCTGTCTCGGCCTCCGGAGTCGCTGGGATTACAGGCATGTGCCACAGAGCCTCCCACAAACTTGTTTTTAAAGGGGAAGGGGACCCATGCCCCTTAGGGGGCAGCCCGAGGGCAGCGATTCCCAGGGAGGTGTGATGGAGAAGCAGCAAGTTTCTCCTTTGACACTTGGGGAGAAGGAAGAGAGACGTAGCAGGCAGCTGCTGACCATCCATGTAAGTTCCTGACTGGTTCCTTCTCCAGATGGGGTGCTGAGGGGTCACTGGGGGTCCAGGGCACAGGATGAGATCTGCTGGCACAAGGTGAGAAAACCAGAAGCCAAACTCAGCCAAGGGGCCGTTTAAGGAGAAAGAAGAGGGATAAGGAAGTCAGAGTGGGGTCTGCGGTGGACAGCAGATGGAAGACAGGGGGAGCCGGCTGCGTGGAAGTGGACGGCCCCACCAGGACCCAGCCCAGGTCTGGAGTGGGACAGTGGGCCCAGCGCAGGGCCCCTATATATGGAAGAGAATCAAAAATAGGTCCATGAGTCAGAATAGGCACCCAGATCCCTGGGGATGTGAAAACCGCCCCTGCAAGGAGGCATGGGACACCCCTGGTGAAGCTCTGCGTGGGGGCGGGGCTGCAGAAGGCCAAGGGCAGGCCCACCCAGCACCCATCCACAAGGGTGACTAGGGCCAGGGCGCAATATCACCTCCAGCTCCTGCTCTGTGGCCCGAGTGGCCACTGCTGCCTTTTTAGCCACTTTCACTGAGAAAGTAAACGCAGCCGGGCATGGTAGAGCACACCTGTAATCCCAGTAGCTCGGGAGGCAGAGGCAGGAGGATCGCAAGTTCGAGACCAGAGGCAGTCTGTGTAATTTAGCGAGACCTTGTTTCAAAAAGTAAAAAAATGGGCTGGGGGTGCAGCTCAGTGGTCTAGCACTTGCGGAGCATACAAGCGCGAGGCCCTGGGTTCAACCCCCAGTACCAAAAAAACCCAAAGTAAACGCAGTGGCTGCCAGTGGCAACCGGCCCTCTCCAGCAGACACCATCCTCCAGTTTTGGGGTGCCACAGAGCTTCCCCCGACTGCAGCAAGGCCAGTGTGGACGCGGGCAGTCACAGAATGGAGTCCATTTTCCCAGTGCCACCCAGCCTATAGGGGGCTGGGGTGCTATCCGTGTCCAGCCCCTCTGGAATGATCCTGGGTGCCACGGCTCACAGGTGGATGACCGTCATCCATGATAAAGCTGCACACAGCGTGGGGGGCCAGTGCCTCTCTGCTATTCACAGGGGTTGCAATGGCTGATTGTTTCAGGAGTGGGTTGCCGGGTCCTTCTCCCAAGCCTACAGTATCTGGTGTTCCCAGGCGGTTTCCCATCCAAGGACTAACCAGGCCCGACCCTGCTTAGCTTCTGAGATCTGACGGGATTGGATGCCAGGGTGAGAGGGATGCAGGATACTTAGGAGTATCTAACACATTTTATTACTTGTTGATCTAGTTTATTACTGCATTTCTCCCAACCAAAATATAAGAGGGGCTGGGATTGAGCTCAGTTGGTAGAGCGCTGCTCTGCAGTCTCTGAGGTCCCGAGTTCAATTCCCAGTACCACAAAAACAGGAGAAGAACGTGGCAACCCACTCCCGAGGCAATCCCCAAACAATCTGCCATTGAAAACCCTATGAGGGTCACTATGAGTTGGACATGACTCGACGGCACCTAACAACAACAACAAAATATAAGACTCAGGAAGCCAGGGCTATTTTTCTTTTTTAGACTGTCCACTTGAGTGTTTCCGGCGCCTGGAAGGGGGCCCTTGGCAGACATGTGACTGAATGACTATGACACTAAAATGCTGGCTACGGAGTTACCGAGAATCAGAGATCACCTGATGACTTAGAAATGGAGTCTGTGGCAGTAGTGTGGCCAGGCCGGCCCAGGCAGCGCAGGCCTGGAACAGGTGCTATTTTAAAAGCATCAAAATAGTCCAAAAGCCTCCAACAGTCGATAGGGAAACCCTGCGTGTTTAGGTGTGAAAACCTCAAACCTCTAGATGTAAGAGGTGTAAATGAGACCAGAGACTGTGGTCGTGGTCCAGGCTGCAACCCCTGAACCATGTATTGCACACGGAGGACTCTGATTCAAGATGTGGCCCTGCTGGTGTCTGACGCAGAAAAGCAAGGAAGGGACACCTCGGTAGCCCAGACCCGATTTCCTTCCCCAGGAAGCAGCTAACCTGCCCTCCACCCAGGGCTGGGGAGCAAGAAAGGAAGAAGTGGAAGGATCAGACCCAGGTCAAAAACTACCAGCCTGCTGCCAGGTTTGGGGCTGGTGGGAAACGAAGATTCCCAAATAAGATGACGCGGACAGAGGCGGGACAAATCCCAAGGTGGGTCTCACCCAGCCTTACCCAAACAGCATACCAGGAAGGTAGCTAGGGAGGACTGTGCTCCACGCCACGCACGGGTTTAAATCTCCCTGACAAGTCTCTGGGACACCCAACAAGGCCCATGGACGAGCCGCCACCACGCCGAGTACTACAGTGTGTATCCAGAGAGAAAGGACGGTTCTCTCCATAAAAACCTTCTCCCCTGCGGCAGTTCTTGGGGGCCCGAGACTCTGGGCTCAGCATCCTTTTAACTGAAATGCAGAGTGGCCCTCTGGGAGCCTGCACAATAGGTCCTGGCCAGGGCTACTACCCTGCTGCCCGCAGAAGCTCAGGACCCAGATTTCCACATGAAGCTTTGTAATGAAACCACAGAGGGCAAATCTGACCCAGTCCAGAAACTTCAATAAATACAGACCAGGGAAGGCAGAGAGGAATTAGACTGAGAAGAGCTGGCACTGCTGATACAATACACACAATCTGATTGTCTTCTGAGTTTATAGCTGGCAAATCCAGACAGTCTTTTTATGCAGATAATAAATCTGCATGGAAATAAGGCAGAATCTCCTTTTATACTACCATGAGATATTTCACGTAGAAAACCATTTCCTGGACATAAAGGGATTGAAGAGAGAAAAGAGACTTCCCTGGCATTACGCAACAAGACTCAGGAGGTGCTGTGGAGGGACCAGCCTGCCTCCTGGTCCCTCTGAGCACAGGACCAAGGACCGGAATGGAGACAGGGCTCAGGGCCACTCCTGCTGTAGCCCTGGGACCCCTCTCCATCTCCTCCAGGGGGTGCCAGGCAGGCCCTTGCAAGAGGCCTCCACCAGACGGGACTCACCACCAGCAGGGGCACGGGTTCTGACAGCGCTGCCACTGCAGGCTGTCACAAAGTCCTTACTTCGAGTCACTTGTCCGCATTCTAGCTGCCCCACCCCCATCTCATCTGACCCACCTTTCTTTCTTTCTTTCTTTCTTTCTTTCTTTTCTTCTTTCTTTTCTTTCTTTTTTTTTTTTTTTTTTGTGGTACTGGGGGTTGAACCCAGGGCCTCCCCCTTGCATGCTCTGCAAATCCTCAGCCCACTGTTTTACTTTTTTTTTTGAGACAGGGTCTTCCTAAGTTACGCAGACTGCCTCTGGTCTCGAACTTGCGATCCTCCTGCCTCCGCCTCCCCAACAGCTGGGAATACAGATGTTCACCATCGTGCCCGGCACCTGACCCTTATTTCTGACTCTTGTTTCCCTTTAGGTACCTGAAGGCAGCTATCATGTCTCTTCTTCTTCCACCCCACAAGAATTATCAGCTTCCTAAATATTTCTTTCTTCTCTCTTTGGAGGCGGTGTCCCCAAGGGGCTGCCTAACCCCAGGGCAACTAGTTTGAGTACAAAAGAGGCAGAGCCAGGGCTGTGCAGGACAGGGTAACTTCCTCTTACTCATCTCGCTTCCTCTGGCTCCAGGGAAGGCCCTTTCCCCCAGGCCCAGGGCCCGCTCAGAGACCCCACCCCTTCCCCAACCTCAGGACCAGCGACCCAAGCCAGAAGCAACTGAGGCTGACCGTATTGCCAACAGCTAGCAACAAGGGCCAACAAAAGCCACGGGCAACAGGCACTAAGTCACAGGTGACAGAGCTGGATTTCCGCCAGTCTGCCCCGGGTCACAGCTGAGCTGCAACATCTGGCCAGAGAAAGACTCAGGAAGTCCAATTTGCTTACGGCTTGCCTTGCTTCAGGAAAAAAAAAAAAAAAAAAAGCCATTGAATAAACTGCTGTTCCTTCATACTTCCCTGACTTGGGCATTCATTTGTTAAATTACAAATATGATAAATCCAGAGGAAACCGCTACCATGCTTGAAATGGCTGGGGTTCAGCTCAGTTGGTAGAGTGCTTGCTCTATGTGCTCAGAGGCCCTGGGTTCGATCCCCAGCACCACAAAAATGGGAGAAGGACCAGGCAGCCCAGTCCCTAAACAATCCCCAAACAATTAGCCATCAAAAACCCTATGAATAGCAGAGAAGTACTGACATAGTGCAGGGCATGGCACAGAGTCGGGGAGTGTTTTGTTCTGTTGTACACAGGGTCACTATGAGTCGGACCTGACTCGATGGCACCTAACAACAACAACAACAACAACAACAACAACATGCTTGCAATAACACACAAGTCCTTGGCGAACAGCAAAGAGCAGAGGGAGGCTTCCCACTCAGGCTTCCACACTGGCTGGCTTTGGGAGCTTTTCCAAACGATGTGTCCGCCAGAAGATGTGTCACCAGAACTGAGCTAATTATCCATGTATTTCACACACAGGGTGGGGCATATCACCATGGCAAAGTAGAGGTTATCTCAAGACCTCAGCCAGACCATGACCAAAGAAACTCGTACTTGCCACCCTACTTTTGTTATCTTTGCCTCGAGCTACCTGGGGTCTGCTCTCTAGGAATGCTTGGGGCCCAGCATCTCAGAGCCGCAGGTGGCCGCGCACTGGGGAGAGGGACCTTACTAAGAGCCTCTAATTCTTCCCCATATCCATTCTTCCCGCCTCTCCTTGGGCTCCCCTCTGGCTTCCTCCCCTCTTCCAGCCCCCTCTCTGGCCACAGGAAAAGGAAAGTCACCGCAGTTTCTGAAAACAAGAGTCCCGGCCAACCGGGGCCAGTCACGAGGCCAGAGAAGAGGCGGCAGCTGCTAATCAAACCCGAATGCGGACCCAGCTCAGGGGTGGGGGACCCTGGGCTGTCTGGGCAGGCAGGGCGGCCCCCTCTGAGGAGGGGCGGAAGGGCTGCGTGGCACCTCGCGGCCGGGCTCAGCTGTCGCCAGGGGGAAAAGACAGGCGCGGCTCCTCCCGGAGAAGGACTCCGGGGTCGACTGTCACGCCCAACGCGATCCCGAACTGGGACACTTTGTAACAGTTCCCAAACGCACCCCAAGTTGCCTTCTGCCGCCGGCTGGCTCCCAAGGTTGGGGAACTCGGCGGGGGCCGAGAACTGGTCAGGCCTGGCTGCGCCTCCGCAGGAGCGACTTGTCTTTGGTAAAAGTCAAGGCGAGGGTCTTGCCAGCCCCGGCCCCTCGCCCTCCCCATCTCATTTCTCCGCACTCTGATCCCCCCACCCCCACCCCGCTGCTCGGCCGCCCCGCTTTCGCCGGCGCCGGGTCTCAGCGTCCACTGGCCCGGGCCGGCACGGGAAGACGCAGCCTCCGATTAGGCGAACTCCTCCGCGTCTACTTCGCAGCACTTTGTGGCGGCCCCGCGCCCCGCGCCCCGCGCCCCGCGCCCCCGCACCTTGGCGCAGCGGCGCGTGCGCCAGCTCGGGCCGGTCGTCCGGGAAGGCGTCGCGGAGGCGCCGCCACAGGCGGCCCAGGTCGGCCAGGCTGCGGTGCAGGTAGAGCACGCTGCGGTCCGACCACTCGGTGCGGATCTCGTAGAAGTCCTCCTCGTCGCCGCGCCGGCTGACCACGAGCCTGCGCACGCCGTTCACCCAGCAGCCGCGCACGAACATGTTCACCAGCGAGGTGCCCTCGAACACCGCCGAGGCCATGCCGCGCGCCGCGCATGCCCGGCCGCCAGGGGGCGCCGCGCCGGGCCCCGCGCCGTATCCGGAGCGGCTCTGCCCGGCCCCGCGCGCTCCCGGGCGGCTGCGCTGCGGCCCGAGCCCGCCGCGGCGGCGGCTTTATAAGGCGCGGCCCGCAGCCCGCCGGCGTCCGCCCCCCGCCCGCCCCCGCGCGGGGCCGGCCCTGCCCGGCGCCTCCCGCCTCTTGCGTCCCGCGTTCGCCTCCGCCGCCGCTTCCGCCTGGGGCGCCGCGCCGACTTCTCGCACTCCCCGCCTGAGGCTCCTCTGGATGCCCCGGTCCTGGGGCCGCGCGCCCCACGCGGCCGCCCCGCGCAGGAGGCGGCGCGGCGCCGGGACGCCGGGGGCTGGGCTTCGCCCCACGCCCAGCCCGGGGTCCCCATAGCGCCAGCGCTCCAGCCCCTTGCCCCCCACTCCCCGCGCATCCGGCTGCGCCTCCGCCGGGCCGAGACTCCGGGGGCGCGGGGAGCAGCGCTGCGTGGTGCTGGGGCGGAGGGGGCGCCCTCCAGGAAGGGCGGTGGGCCGGGGGTCTCCTTGGGGATGGGAAGTCTCCTCTGGTGGAGACCAAAGGACTTGAGGAGGGGACACCCTCCAGGATGGGCGGCAGGCACGGGGGTCTCCTCGGGTGGACACCAAGGGACTTGGGGCGGGGGCGCCCTCCAGGTTGGGCGGCGGGCAGGGGGGTCTCCTTGGGGCTGGGGAAGTCTCATGTGGACACCGAGGGACTTGGGGAGGGGGTGCCCTCCTGGCCACGCCCGAGGCGAGGATGACTCCCGGCAGTACTTTAAAGGAGAAGTTGGCTGCAGAAGTGACTTGAGTGACGTCCCGTCGCCACAGTCAGAAGAGGGGAGCGCAACAGGTCTTAGAGGTTCCGAAAAGTCCCCAGAGCCCACCTGCGGCGCAGGAACGCCACGGGCTGGCGGCAGGTGGCCTCTCTCTGGACCTGGAGGTGCACCCTGGCTGTCCCGCCCCTGTGACCTGCGCACATCAGACATTCAAAGCTCATCATCTGGGTTTACTTTGACCCTGTGTTGGCCACGGCCACCCTCCCCGTTCACCGTGTAACAAGAACGGAGTGTTTTCACAGTCTGGACCCCTCCCCTCCTCACCCGCGGTGGGCAGTCATTAAGTGGTTGGCAGCTGTCACACAGACCAAATGAATCTGCCCTGGAGAGAGACGGGGCCTGATGGAGCTGGACAGAGCTGTGCCCTCCTTCCAGCGGCAAAACCCTGAACACTCCTGTCCCCACCGCATCCTCCCTGGATACACGACTCCTTTCTGTGGCCGTCCCCTACCCCTGCAGCGGCGTCTCCAGGACCCCCAGAAGTAGGGCCTTTTAATGAGTCCTGTGGGCTGGGATTTAGCTCAGTTGGTAGAGCGCTGCTCTGCAGTCTCTGAGGTCCTGAGTTCAATTCCCAGCACCCCCAAAATGGGAGAAGGACCTGGCAACCCACTCCCAAGGCAATCCCGAAACAGTCAGCCTTTGAAATCCCTATGAGGGTAGCTATGAGTCGGACACCACTCGATGGCACCTAACAACAACAACAATGAATCCTGTCTCGGGCGCTCTTTGCTAAGAACAGTCAGGTCTTCATTCTGTCGCCTAAGAGGCCTAGCCTGGTGAGGCTGGCCTTCAGATTGTGCCAGGCATTCCTGGTGGCTGAAGAAAGTGTTTTCATAGCTGTTATTTGTTTCAAGATATCTGGAACTAGAGAGAACTGGAAGGCCGAAGTAAAAATAGCAAGTGTCAAAAAGTCACTCAGATTAAAACCCGATGAGATGCCGTTTTTCAATCCATCGGATTGATACATTCTCTTAAAAAAAAAGTACAAAATTTGGAAATAAGGTGGAGGCTCATCCTTTCAATGCCATATCAAAGCTACATTTAATTTTCTAGGACAATAGGACGTTTAATGTTGCTATTTCTTGGTGACAAAGAGCTAAAACTGTGAAGTTTGTATTAATTTGTAGATTTGTTTCTGGTGGGCATTCTGAAGGAAAGTTTTTTTTTTTTCTTTTGAAATAGGGCCTTGCTATGTAGCCCAGGCTGGCCTTGAACTCATGACCCTCCTGCCTCCCCTTCCCAAGCACTGGGATTACACATGTATGCCACCCCGCCCAGCCTAAAAATTATCTTTTACTGCCTTGTGGGACATTAACATTTTTGTACCTAGCCTAGCAATCTTAACATTAAAAAAAAAAAAAAAAGGATTATATAAGGCAGTTCCCCAAAAGGTCTTTTTCTGTCCCCTTTGAGACCAGGCTTCAGTTTATCGCCCAGGCTGGCCTCGAATTCGAGATCCTCCTACGTCAGTCACCTGGGTGCCGGGATTACAGGCCTGTGCGACCGTTCCTGGCTCCCAGATGGTCTCTGAATCAGTTTTTTCATCTTCACATTTTCTCTGTATTTAATGAGTAGGGGTTTTTTTTGTTTGTTTTGTTTTGTTTTGTTTTTTGTTTTTGAGGCAGGGTCTCGCTGTGAAGTGCACAGGCCAAATGCTCCCAAATCCAAAGCTCTTTGGAAGTCATCTCAGACTGGGAATTGAAAACCCAACTGAGAAAAGGCCTCCACGGCCGTGAGGGACAACAAAACGGTATATGGCGGAAAGTGTGCTGTGAACGCCTCTGGGGCCCGGGGTTACATAAACGTCAGTAACAGGTAGAAGGCGGGTGGTGTCGGGTTATAAATCAAGCTGATCAGCTCCTTCAGTGCCTGGGCTGCATAATGGAAGGGGAAAACAGAGAACAAACAGCAGCTCTAGGTCACCTGTCCCACAGCCAAGCATGGTTTAAAATTACAAAGCTGTCGCCAAGAAGGAGCCCGGTTGTAGGTAAGAGCTTTGGAAACCAGATACTTCAATTCGATTAGTAAGAGTAAATACTGCACACAAAAAAAAGACTTTGTGGAATTCAAAGCCTTTGTTCTAGAGGAGATGCTTCTGTATTCTGTGTATTTTTCTTTTGTGGCTGTTTGGATTTGCGTTGTGTTTTTCTGAGCTCTGCCCTTTCTCCCTCACTCTCAAAGAGGAGTGTCTCCTCCAGGCCACCGAGTGGGACCCACTCATCCGGCGTCTGACCACACACTAGTGGCCTGATGCAAAATAAGATGGAGGACGGGGCCTAGAGTAGGAGCTTGGTGGGAGCAGCCTGGGAGAGAAGGTGCTGGCCCCAGGGTGGCCCTAGCCCTACAGGTTTCCCCACTGTAGCCCTGCCACCTCCACTCCACTCTGCCTCCCCCAGTACCCAATACCAGGGTCTGGCACCTGGTCAGGGCTCCCTGGTTACCTGTTGAATGAATGACTGAGTCAGTAGCATGAATGAATGAATGAGCTGGAGAGCCAGCACTGACCTTCCCTAGAAACTGCCAGCCCCTCCGTTTCCAGTAATGGAACATTTGGGAAACTCTCACAACCTATCGCCATTCAAGAAATGACTGGGGGAAGAGCTGCCTCTTCAAAATACAGTCGATCTTAAGGATGAGAATGGGACTTCCTCTTGCTGACGTGGCCCAACTCAAAATGAGAAGAGAAACAACGGAGGCGCCCAGCATTGGAAAGCTATTCCGGGAAGCCCCGTGACTTACATTTTGACTCTGGGATGGTACTCCAGTGAGTGTCTTGCAGAGTGCGGCTTGTCTCTGCTGCTCTTCAGAACAACAGCAATGGGACCCCCCAGTTGCGAGCGCCTTGTCAGACACATTGATTGCTGATCTCACAGCAGCCAGAGGGGACAGGAAGAGGAGGTCATTGCTCCTTAGTAGATGAGCAAACTCCAGGGACACTAGAGTAGAGGTCTTGCCTCAAACCCAGGTCCTGCGAGGCCCTGCCTGGTGCGAACCGTGCAGGGGCCCTGCCCTCACTCCTGGCCTTGGTCCCAGCACACAGTCCTCCTTGACAGTCCCCAGAGCCACACCTGGCACGCCCCTCAGCTGCACTGGCCTTCCTCCTCTTGTGTGGACCGTGAATTCCCACTCACCCTGCCACCAGCATTTTGCAAACTCAGTGCGTTTTGTATCAGCTGATAGCTCGGTAAAAGGCAGATCACAACACAGTGGGTCTGGATGGGACCGGAGCCTCCACGTTTCTGACACAGGCCTAGGGCTCATGGTCCGTCTGCAGGCTGCCCTAAGCAAGTAGCATGGCTGATCACAGCCTAAAACTCACCTCATCTGCAAAGTATCAGGAGCTGCGGTGTTGCTGTGTAACTTTCATGATGTGTTCATCATATGTTCCTGGCTGGAACGGAATCTCAACCCGGGCGAGGTCTGTAATGATCTCTTTCAGTGCCTGGCTCCTGGTCAGGGCTCCCTGGTTACCTGTTGAATGAATGACCGAGTCAGTAGCATGAATGAATGAATGAGCTGGAGAGCCAGCACCGACCTTCCCTAGAAACTGCGAGCCCTCCCTTTCCAGTAATGGAATGTTTGGGAAATTTTCACAACCTATCGTCGACTCTGCGGGGTGGGATTTGGCTCAGTTGGGAGAGTGCTGCTTCGCACATTCTGAGGACCTGGGTTCAATCCCCAGCACTGCTAAAATGGGAGAAGGATGTGGCAATCCACTCTGGAAACAATCCCAAAAAACAATCAGGAAAACCCTGTGAGGGTTGCTATGAGTTGGACACGACTCAACGGTACCTAACAACATCATCATCAACTGTGGAAGAAGGACCCAGCAGTCCAAACAATTAACTGTAGAAAACCCTCTGAATAGCAGAGGGGCACTGTCAAATATAAGAGCCGGAAAATGAACCCCGAAGCCTGGAAAGCATTCAAGAAATGACTGGGGAAGAGTTGCCTCTTCAAAATAGACTCGATATTAAGGATGAGAATGGGATCTCCTCTCGCTGATGTGGCCCAACTCAAAATGAGAAGATGCACAGTGGCTGCAACAATGGGCTTAAACGTAAGAAGATCCGGTGCATGGCACAGTGTTGGAAGTATCTCATTCTGTTGTATATAGCGTTGTTATGAGTTGGATCAGACTCAACGGCACCTAGCGACAATAACAACAACGAAATCATCGACTCCAGATTTTACCGGAGACCCAAACCCCAGGCCTAGAACTGCCTTAGAAGCAGACACACGGAAATGCTCACGGTGCTTATCTCTCAGGAATGGGATTACACACTGGTAGCTTCCTTTGTGCATTTTTCATGTCTTCTGATTTTAATGCACAGAGTACGCATTCCTGTGGTATTGGGAAAGTCATTTGAAAGTTGGTCTTCATGGATTCTTTGATCTACATGATCCCTCCTGCTCTTTCATCAGCCCAGGTGGTGGAGTCGCTGTGTGGCCACAGCCCATGACTTGTGCTCACTTGGTCTTACTTTCCTGACCTACTGGGTAGTTGTCAGGTAGCGACCCTAAGTACAATGGATGAAACACTTCCCAACCCTGTGCCATGCCCTCTGCCAAGCACTATGTTAGTGCTTCTCTGCTATTCACAGGGTTTTCAATGGCTGATTCTTTTGGGAGTGGGCCACCAGATCGTTCTCCCAAGCCTAGAGCACCCGGTATTCCCAGGTGGTCTCCCATCTAAGAACTAACCAAGCCTGACCCCACTTAGCTTCCGAGATCCAGTGAGGTCAGATGCCAGGATGGTACAGCTGTAGACAAACCACTGTTAGTCAGCTTTTATTACTGGGACAAAATACCTGAGAAAATTAGCTTAAAGGGGTAAAGATCTATTTGGGCTCATGGTTTTGGAGGCTTCAGGCTATGGTCAATTAGCCCTGTCGCTTTGGGCTTGCGGTGAGGCAGAGATCATGGTGGAAGTGCGTGAAGCGCGTGGCCGAGGAGGTCTGTTCACTTCATGGCAGCAAGGAAGCAAAGGGAAGAGAAGAGGCTGGGGTCCCAGGATCCCCTTCAAAGCCTCCCTCAACCCCCTGCCCTCCCCCACCAGGCCCCACCTCCTAACGGTTCCACCACCTTGCAATAGCGCCACCCTAATAACACACGGGGAGAAGGACCCGGCAACCCACTCCCAAAAGTGAATCTGCCATTGAAAACCCTATGAAGAGCAGAGAAGCACTGACAATAGTGTTTTGCCTGTTGTACATGGGGTCGCTATGAGTCGGATACCGACTCGACAGCACCTAACAACAACAACAACAACAACACACGGGCCTTTGGGGGATGTTTAAGATCTGAACCACGGCAACTACCAAGTGACTTTGGGCCACAGATGAACACTGAGATTCTCTCCAGTATGACTTCTCTATGATTTTGTGGTTTTATCCATGCATATGGATCTTTCTCAGTCTTGCTTGTCCCAAGAAAAGACACCCCCACCCCATTCCCAACTCCCATTTCTGCACACTCTTGCCAACCTATATACTGTTTTGTGCCAACCCTTTTCTTTCTTCTTTTCTTTCTTTCTTTTTTTTTTTTTTTTTTTTTTTTTTTTTTTTTTTTTTTGTGGTACTGGGGGTTGAACCCAGGGCTTTGCCCTTACATGCTCTGTAATTGCTGGACCACTGAGCTGCACCCCCAGACCTTTTTTTTTTTTACTTTTTTGAGACAGGATCTCACTAAATTACGCAGACTGCCTCTGGTATCGAACTTGCGATCCTCCTGCCTCCGCCTCCCAAGCGGCTGGGATTACAGGCGTGCGCCACTGCACCCAGCTTGTGCCAACCCTTTTCTAAGGATGGAAGTTGTGACTTAAGACCTAAATAGCTAGGACTTCACCCTTAGCTTCTTGGAGGTGTTTGCATAAATTAAAGTCACTACTTTTTTTCTCATTTTGAAACTCTGTATATATATAGTAGGATAAAACAAATAAGAAATTATATCAATAAGAATAAAGGCTTTCAGTGAAAGGTAAATATAAAATCAAAGATGTCAAACTCAGGAGTGGGGATGTAGCTCAGTGGTAGAGTGCTTGCCTACCATGTACAAGGTTCTGGGTTTGATCCTTAGTAACACACACACACACACAACCCAAGAAGTAAAACTCTTATAATCACGAATTTGAACTGGAGGTATTAGTATGCAATGATTTACATTTTTACATTCCTCCTTCTAAAGTAATCACTCCAGTCAGTCCTTGGTATTTGCAGGGTCTTGATTTTAGGATTTCCAAAGTCCTGCCTATGAAGAACCTATATACATCCTCCTGTATGCTTTAAATCATCTCCATAGCACTGTCGTACCTGATACAACATCAATGCCATATAAACTGCTGTTGCCCATATTGTTTAAGGAATTAGCATCAAAAATGTCTGAACATGTTCAGTACAGACACAATTTGTTTCAAATATGTGGGATATGTGGTTGGTTGAATCCATGGGTGAGAAGGTCAATTGCGTTGTCTTAGCTTTGTTCAATCGCAAAGGCTGAGGCACAGTGTATAAATTATCCCTCTCAAACACAGAGGCTCCTACAAAGCAGTGAAAACCTAAGGCTGCTTAAGACCATCAGTGTTGTCAGCACCAAATCTCACTGAGAAGGGCTGCTGGAATTTTACACTTTTTCTAAAGTGGCATTCCAGTAAACACCCTTAAATAGATAAGCCATGAAGTTATTAAGCAAATAGCCTGTGTCCCACAGAGTCCTCGCACCTTCCGTCCCCCACCGCACGTTGATCCTAATAGCAGGAAGGTGTGAATATATTAAACAACTTAACATTATTTATTTTCTGGCTTGGAGTAAACTTTCCTTCACATTTGTTAGCTCCCTGAAACATCTGCTCGACCTGCTTTCCACAGGCTGCCACGGGCAGAGTTCGTGAGCTGGTGTGGAAAGTATGCAGGAAAAATAAAGTCTAAAGTTCAGACTTGAAATATTTATGGATTAACATTGTGACTTGAGACCTGGTGATGTTGTGCTTACCCATAATATTTATACTGGGACTGTCTGCTCCATTAGGACACACGCTGTGTGTCTTTGTATGGTTAGATTAAGAGATCACTGATACTGCTAAGTGTCTGCATTTCCTGGAGTTCAGAATAGAAATAAAATTTGCATGCCTGAACTTCACTCTTACCTATTTTGAGCTAACACAGTGCTTCATATTAAACGGCAACCTTAGCCCGAAACACCTGATACAGTTTTTAAGTTTTTATCACATAGATTGATAAAGATACCGTGCAGAGATATTGGTGTAATAGACAGATATAGATACGCCTTGTCTGATTCCACAAAGGATATAACTTGCCAAAATAGATGCACAATAAAAGGTGCATGAATTAGAATTCAAGGCCTAGACAAGTGTGGAAAGATAAAGAGATGAGGAAAATTTGTGCACAGATAATAAGTAGGCCACAGAAGCTTAGTGATTTAGTAACTGGATTTCAAGTGGCTTCCCTTCAACTACTTCCTGTGTCAGAACTGAACTGCAAAACTTTAGCTCAGCCTGCAAGGCTTCCCTGGTCACCCTGTCTCATCCCCAACTCCTCCCCTGACACTCAACACCCTCTCAATCTACTCCTTATGTGTGTCTGGTATGTCCCACCTCACGCTCTGCAGTGACTGTTGCTTCAGCCTAACACTCAGCCCTGGGTCCTCTGGATGGCTCCCTCTCTGATCTCTCTTTGAATCCACCAGCTCATCAGAGAGGTCACCTTGCCTACCGACCTGGCAGAGCACACTCCTGCTCATCGCTTTCATCTTACCGTATATCTTTGCCCATGTTCTGTTGCCATAACAGATTACCTGAGACTGGAGACTTTATAAAGAATAGAGATTCATTTTTTACAGTTCTGGAAGCTGGAAGTCCAAGAGCCTGGCAGGCAGCTGACAGGAGACTTGCTGTGTCCTAACATAACAGAAGGCATCACGTGGTGAGGAAGCAAGACATGAAAGCTCATGTCTTCTTACAAAGCCTCTCATGCCATTGTCCCTCACGTGTCTGTCGGCTTGTCATGCTGCAGGGGTCTTGCATGTTGCTGTGATGCTGAAAGCTATACCACCAGTATTTCAGATACCAGCAGGGCCACCCATGGTGGACAGGTTTTAGCTGAGCTTCCAAACTAAGACAGACCTGGGAGAAGGACTCATCATCCCACTCCTGATATAATTGTTGTTGTTGCTGCTGTTGTTGTTAGGTGCCATTGAGTTGGGTCTGACTCATAACAACTCTATGTACAACAGATGAAACATTCCCTAACACTGTGTTATACCTGGCGCTGTAATCAGTGCTTCTCTGCCATTCTCTGCCTGTGTGTGTGTGTGTGTGTGTGTGTGTGTGGCAAATTTTACATTAAGACAATATCTGAAGATATCTTACTATAAGAGAAGAACTTAGAGTTCCAGGTGACTCTCCTTTCTCAAATAAATAATCCTGAGTTTCATTTTGTCTTTTGTGTACATAGTAGCCCCCCTTATCTGCACGGGGTACACTCTAAGACCCCCAGTGGATGCCTGAAACCATGGATACTACCAATTCCTACATATACTATATTTTCCTGTACATAAATACCTACCAATGATAAAGTTTAATTTGTAAATTAGTCACAGTAAGAGAGTAACAACAATAGTTAATAATAAGATAGAACAATGGTACCAATGTACTGTAATGCATTTTAAAGCAGCTGTAGCCCTGTGGCATCCGATCTCGTCAGATCTCGGAAGTTAAGCAGGGTTGGGCCTGGTTAGTACCTGGATGGGAGACTGCCTGGGAACACCAGAAGCTGTAGGCTTGGGAGAAGGACCTGGCAACCCCCTCCCAAAAATCAATCTGCCATTGAAAACCCTATGAACAGCAGAGAAGTACTGACAATAGTGTTTCCCCTGTTGTATAGAGGGTCGTTATGAGTCGGATACCGACTCCACGGCACCTAACAACAAGTCTTATGCTTTGGGGCCATCATCAAGTAAGATTGGGGTTCGTTGAACACAAACACTGTGCTATGTCCGCAGTCAACCTGATGGCCCAGAGGGTACCACCCGACTGCCAGATAGGCAGCATGTGCAGCATGGACAGCCTGAACCAAGGGACAGTATGACATGTCATCCTGCTAACTCAGAATGGCATGCGATTCCAAACTTCGGGATTCTTTTATTTCTGCAGTTCCCCATGTAATATCTTCAGATCCGTGGTTGGCTGTGGGTAAGTGAAGCTACAGAATGAAAAACTACACATAAGGAGAGCTGCTGTGTTTACGCAGGTCTGCACGATCAGGTGTGGCCGTATCAGTGGGAGTCTCTCATTTACCTTTCTCTTCTCTCTAGGTGGCCTGTATGCTTATTTCTAAGTACAGTCCAAATTACTCACCTTAGTATCCCAAGTATTTCGGCTACGTGCCAGGTTTCTGCTATATGTTGTCATGTATGGTCCATAACCTCCCAGTTGGGCCTAAATTCTACCCAGGAAACCAAAACCAGAAAAAAGCTCAGAGCAATGGAACAGATGCCAGTGGCCTTGATTCAGGGAGTGTCTTTTGCAAAACTGAGTACATTAGGGCTCGTTGTTATGATGAATTGTTCTGACACTTATCTGGACAGGAAAATAATTAAAGTTTCTTTTCCCAGGGGCTCTCAAATTGAAACATTCAAAACATCGTGGCCTCTGATAATCCAGAATAAAAGTCATCAGCTGAGATTTTAAAAACTAAATAAAGATGTGTTTGATGAGATAAAGCATTGTCTTCCACAAACATCCAATTTGGGACGGTGATTGAAGAACAACTAAGAATAACTGGAATGCTTGCATCCTCCTTTTAGTAATTAAAAGGAATCTCTTATAATGCTCATATGGGCGAGAAATGTGTGTGCATGTGCGTATGTGAGAAAAGCTTGTATCATGGTATTTATTGCCAGCACTTTCTTACTTATTAACCACTCCCAATGTATATTCTAGAAAAGCAGTGCTAGCTCTGATGGCCAATCTTTGGCTAAACGACAGCTGTAGTTTAGAAGTGAAGCAATTGCAGACTGCTCCGCGGGTCTTGCTCTTTGTTAATAACCTATTTTTAAAGTTCAGCAGATTGGCATCTGGGTGGATGCTGATTACACTCTTTCTGTAACTCCACTCCAAGTTCAGCATCAGCAAATCCCCAACTGACAGCGGGTTAGATTGTTTTCTTGGCTTGCCAGTACGATCGTTAGAAAGAGACCGCCATCTTGACAAAGCCATGCCTCCCCTTCCAACCTCATTGAAGGTTGGTTTTCCTTACAGCAAGCGCGGAGACTGCTGGCCTACTAAGGGTGGCCACATGGGCCCTGCTTTCACAAGCAGCCAGGGCTCATGCCTCTCCCCGTGGCTCGCACATAACCACACCTGAGTGCACATTAAGCCCTGTCTCCAGCAGTCTCTATGTAGTTTACAATCGATGATAATAGCTCTCGGTGACAATTTTGCTGCTTTGGGTCCATTTCTGGGAAACGCTTTTGGACACATAATATTTTTTCATTTGAGAGAAAGTGGAATTGAGGCGAATGTTTTCAGATAAGTTAGTTCTGATGACTTTGAGGTTCCCATTAGAACAGATGTAATTCTTCCAAGAAGGCAACCATACACACAGTGTCCAACCACAAACGTCCCTTGGTATCCACAGGGGACAGGTTCCAGGGGACTTCAAGGAGACCAAACTCTTGAGGTGCTCAAAGCTCTTCTATAAAACGGCACAGTGTGTGAACAGCGCCTGCGTAATCCTCCCGTGCACGTCAGTCATCTCCAGATGACCTCTGACACCACGTAAAGAGTTCTTGGAAGGTATTGTTTGGGGACTGAGGGGAGGGGAAGAAGTCTGTGTGTTCCTTGTTGTTGTTGTTAGGTGCCGGCAAGTTGGTATTTGACTCATAGCGACCCTCATCGGGTTTTCAATGGCTGTTTCGGGATTGCCTTGGGAGTAGATTGCCAGGCCTTTCTCCCATTTTTGTGGTGCTGAGAATTGAACTCAGGACCTCAGAGACTACAGCGCAGCGCTCTACCAACTGAGCTAAATCCCAGCCCATGTGTGTTCCTTACAGATGCAGATGCTTCAGATATTCTCGATCCTTGCTTGGTTGACCCCTCGGATGTAGAGCTCGAGAATGTGCAGCCTCTGGGTGATCGGCTGGAGTTGTAGCTACTCCACTCCAAAAAGGGATTGAGGTAGTTTCCAGGAAGTGAACAAAATTGATAGCTGGGGATGTTGGGCGGAAATGGAGCATATCCAGTTATCTCACTTCCCTATTGCTGGGGCTGTGCATGTCACTTTGAGAGGTGTAAAAAATGAGGAAGGGACAGGTGACAGGAATGACATTGATTCTGGGAACCCTCATCCAAATCAAGGACTCCCATGCACACAGGAAAGCAAATACACCCTTGAGGTAGTCTCTGGGCTGCTCTTAATGCTACCTAAACTGTCACGTGTCTGTCAGTTTGTTGTGCTGTGGGGGCTTGTGTGTGGCTCTGATGCAGAAAGCTCTGCCACCGGTATTTCAAATACCAGCAGGGCCACCCATGGTGCACAGGTTTCAGCTGAGCCTGCAGACTAGGACAGACTAGGGAGAAGGACCCAGCAGCCCACTCCGAAAACAATTAGCCATGGAAAACCCTATGAATAGCAGAGAAGCACTGTCAAATACAGTGCTGCAAAATGAACATCCCCCGGGCTAGAAGGCATTCAGGAAATGACTGGGGAAGAGTTGCTTCCTCAAAGTAGAGTCAACCTTAATCACAGGAAGGGAGTAAAGCCCCTGGGATCTTCTTTTGCTGATGTGGCACAACTCAACATGAGAAGAAACAGTGTCTGCAACAATGGGCTCCAACATGAGAAGGTCTTGTGTATGGCACACGGTTAGGTAGTGTTTCACCCTGCTGTACATAGGTTCCCTGTGAGTCAGATCCAACTCATCCGCACCTAACACACACATGCAACTGTTTCATATAAATGTAATATTAAAAGAATTTTAATAAGGTAGATAGAAATATTCCCACATATCTCAATTTCAATGGGGGCTGGTGTGTAGTGCAGTTGCTCTGTTCAGCACTGCTCTATACTCTCCAAGGCCCTGGGCTCCATCTCCAGTACTGCAAAAACGGGAGAACAATGTGGCAACCCACTCCCAATACAATCCAAAACCAATCAGTCATCAAAAACCCTGTGAATAGCAGAGAAGCGCTGACACACTGCCAGGCACGGCACAGTGTAGGGGAGTGTTTCGTCCTATTGTACATAGGGTTGCTATGAGTCGGACCCGACACTCCTAAAGTGCTACTTGCCTGCAGCTGTATCACTGTGACATCTCATCCCGCCAGATCTCGGAAACTAAGCAGGGTTGGGCCTGGTTAGTGATTGGATGGGAGACCAAGGAACACTAGGTGCTGTAGGTTTGGGAGACCAAGGAACACTAGGTGCTGTAGGCTTGGGAGAAAGGCCCAGCAACCCATTCCCAAAAGACAATCAGCCATTGAAAACCCTATGAATATCTGAGAAGCACTGATAATACTGTTTTGCCTGTTGTACATAAGGTTGCTATAAGTTGGACACTGACTGGACGCCACCTAACAACAACAACAACAACAACATAGTTTGGATCTGGAGTGTTCCCTGAAAGCCCGTATAGTAAAGATTTGGTCCCAGCTTGTCACTGTTCAGGGAGGGTGTGGACCTTTAAGAGCTGAGGTCTGGTGGCAGATCTTTAGGTCATTGGAGATGTGCCCACCGAGCGGACTGTAAGAACCTGATGGCTTCCTCTCTGAGTCCTGACCAGGAGGTGAGCAGTTTTGCTCTGCCACGTGCTGCTTCCCGGATGAGCTGCCCAAGCACAGGCTCAAAGCCACAGAGCCAATCAGTCATGGATTGGAACCTCCAAAACCGTAAGCCAAAATAAACCTTTTCTCTTCATAAACCGTCCCCAGACTTTGTCACAGTGGCAGAAAGCTGACTAACACGTTAGCCCAAGGGACTGGGAACTACCTGGCTCTTGGAGACTGCAGAGGAGGAAAGATGATATTCTAGAAGCTGATGGGTCATCTGGTGCCTCCGATCAGTTCATATATCAATTTTCATTCCACCATGGTTTTGTTTTCAAAATAGAAGACATTTGTAGTGTAAGGTGGTCAGTAGCCACCGTATCCCAGCCTGTAATCAAAATGAGCTCTTCAGAATGTTGCTTCACATTTAGGCAGTGGGCATCCCGTCTATACTTTTGATAGAACACTACTTGGGAAATAAGGTTTGGGATTTGTCCTGCACTCTCAGACATTACGCCATTTATTCCTGGGCTTTTGCTTTTTCTTATTATTATTTTGGTGCAGAGGATTGAATCCAGGGCTGCACACATGCTAAGCATATTCTCTACCTGAATTACACCCCTCGCCAGACCCTTTATTTCTGCCCCAATTTTCTCACCCATTTAAGGGGTGCTTTCTCCAGAATTCACAACTTGAGGAGCGCTCATTTTCAACCTTTTTGTATACATTCAAAATGGCACATTGGATTTGCCATAGAGGATCTCTTATGTTCTCCTTATAAGATTCATGTAGACGGGGCTGGGCGCAGTGGCGCATACCTGTAATCCCAGCGGCTTGGGAAGCAGAGGCAGGAGGATGGCAAGTTCGAGACCAGAGGCAGTCTGCGTGACTTAATGAGACCCTGTCTCAAAAAAGTAAAAACAAAATGGGCTGGGGGTGCAGCTCAGTGGTCCAGCACTTGCAGAGCATGCAGGCGCGAGACCCTGGGTTTAACCCCCAGTACCACAAAAAAAAAAAAAAAATTCACGCAGATATGCCTTGTCCTGGACGTTAGTTGATTTGTATACAAGGGAAAAAAAAGGAAACATCAAGGAGATAACCTATGGATATTTAACTGTATGAACAGACACGTCCCAAACTTGCAATTCCATTCTTCTGATAAGAATGATCATCCCGCAGCGTGCTTCTGCTGCCCCAACTTCTGCTGAAATACGTTAATAATTGTCAGCAGTTAGGAGCCTTGTGTCTGGGAGGAAGGCGGAGAGACGCAAACACAGTCAGCCTGAATAGACTGAGAGTGGCCATGCCTCACCGCAAGACAGAAAGAGGAAAGGAATCATTTCATTCTTCTTCCTCCCTGCGACAGCTCTGTTTGCAGCTCAGCGCCAGCGTGGCCCATCAGCCAGGCGGGGGCTCATTTGCTTGCACCTCCCAGAGCCACACAGCCATTCCGTGTCCTGCAGAGCCAGCCAGGACAGGAGACGGGGTGGAGGTGTCCTTGTGGGGCTGGGGGGAATTCCAAACCAGCCACATCTTTTCTTAAAGGAAAAGAGAAGTCTCCAGGCTGGTTTCTTCCTATTTTCCATCACTTCCTCTGATTAATACATGCCCACTGTTTTTAGCTTAGTTGGTAGAGTGCTGCTCTGCAGTCTCTGAGGTCCAGAGTTTGATTCCCAGCACCGCAAAAATGGGAGAAGGACGCGGCAACCCACTCCCAAGCCAATCCTGAAACAATCAGCCATTGAAAACCCTATGAGGGTCGCTATGAGTCAGACACGACTCAACGGCACCTAACAACAACAACAACTGTTTTTGCATGACATCTACTTGGTCACACTGGGAGCCATCCCCTGCTTCCTGGAGGGTACAGGATGGCACTGGAATATGTATTGTATTCTGTGGGACGGCTGTAGGTGAGCCTCTAATCTCATTACCAGCCTTTATGTTTCCAGTAAGTTATGCAGGCTGCCCCTGGCCTTGAACTTGCAATCCTCTTGCCTCAGCCTCCGGAGTGGATGGGATAACAGGCAGGAGTCACAGCGCCCAGCTGACTGTGACTTCTTTTCATGGGCCAGGGGTGATGGATGAGGAGGGCAGGGAACACAGGGTGTCCTCTAATGGAATTCTGCACTCACCGTGGGTTGCTTTGTTCCACGGCACAGGATCCCGGAGGCAGCCTCTAGTGTCAAGGCTCTTCTCGAAATAAACAGATCGGTAAGTGACAACTATGGCAAAGCAGGAAGAAATGGTTTCCGACTCCCACTGCACCCTCCCTACAACCACAAGCTGGTCAAAAGAGCTACCTTTTCTGCTGTGCTTTTCCCCACCACCAACATGTAATTTTCACGCAACAGCTTGAAGTCCCTTCCAGGAAAACAAAATGAGCTGAAATCAGTGAGGATGTGTAGTGACATGCGCGGCTGAGCGCGTGCCAAAGCGTAAGCTCAGCCCCACGGAGGCCTCCCGCCTGGGATGAAAACACAGCTCCTTCTTGAGCAGGAAAACAGCACGTGCTGGAGCTAAGCCGGTTCCGCCGGCAGTAAGACCCCTTCAGTTTTTATTCCCTTAATCGCAGAAACCCCTGCTTGCATCTGAAAGCACATTCAGATTAATTTATTTTTACACAACATTGGGCTGGGATTTAGCTCAGTTGGTAGAGCGCTGCGCTGCAGTCTCTGAGGTCCCGAGCACCGCAAAAATGGGAGAACCCACTCCCAAGGCAATCCCGAAGCAACCAGCCACTGAAAACCCTATGAGGGTCGCTATGAGTTGGACACGACTCAGTGGCACCTAACAACAACAACACAACATCAAGGTATGTACCTCTCATAAGGTGGGTGTGTGTGTGACTGTGATTTCAGACCTGTGCACTCACGTGACACGTGCCCCAGAGAGAAACTGTGTTACGAATAATCCCACCGGACATTTTCTTAAATTGCAGTATTGGGGGTGTTGATCCCTGGGCCTCATGCATGCTAGGGGTGCAGCTGTATCACCTCAACCCCTTTTTAAACCTTTAAAATATTTGGGGGCAAGGTCTCACTGTTGCACAGGCTGCCTTTGGCCTTGAATTTGCGATCCTCCTGCCTCAGCCTCCCGAGTTGCTGGGGTTCCAGGTGGGAGCCACAGCACCTGGCCCAGCTGGGGATGACTGATCATTTATGACCATAGTTTATCATGTCTTTGTCTGAATTTTCTCTGGACTACCTTTCTGAGTAAGTGAAACGACTGTTTCCAGAGAGATCTTTCTCTTTCCTCATGGAAATGACAGGATTCGCCCCCACTCTTGGCAAATGCAAGTGTGGAATAAATGTCGCCCCTTGGAAATGCTCCCACTTCTAGGTTTTTCCAAGATGTGTTTTATCAAAACAGTACTTAGAAAAAGGAAACTTTGTTCTGAGTTTCAACATCTTGGCTGTATGAAGACCTTGGCCGGGGCTGTGGTCTGGGGTTTGATCCCATTCCTTCGTGGCAGGGTGTAGGTGTAGGTGTAGTAATGGACCATTCCCCCACGTGTCTGTCAGCTTGTCCTGCTGTGGAGCTTGCATGCTGCTGTGATGCTTAAAGCTATGACACCAGTATTTCATATACCAGCAGGGCCACCATGATGGACAGGTTTCAGCTGAGCTGCCAGACTAAGACGGACTAGGGAGAAGGACCCGGCAGCCCACTCTGGAAACAACTGTTGTTGTTGTTAGGTGCCGTAGAGCACGCAGCGCTCTACCAACTGAGCTAAATCCCAGCCCCTGGAAACAATTAGCCATTGAAAAC
Source organism: Pedetes capensis (assembly GCA_007922755.1). Classification (NCBI taxonomy): domain Eukaryota; kingdom Metazoa; phylum Chordata; class Mammalia; order Rodentia; family Pedetidae; genus Pedetes; species Pedetes capensis. Next base: position 6,342 of record VMDO01013073.1, on the reverse strand, counting down.
CCTATGAATAACAGAGAAATACTGCCAAATATAGTGCTGGAAAATGAGCCCCTCCAGGCAGGAAGGCATTCAAGAATTGCTGAGGAAGGGCTGGCTCCTCAAAATAGAGTTGACTTTAAAGATGGTCCCTGGGACCCCCTTTGCTCATGTGCCACGATTCAAAATGAGAAGAAACACAGTGGCTTCAGCAACAGGCTCAAACATAAAAAGATTGTGTGCATGGCACAATGTTGGATAGTGTGTTGCTCTGTTGTATATAGGGTTGCTATGAATCGGACCCAAATTGATGGCCCTGAACAACAATGGAGCCTACAGCCATAGCACTGTGGAGACTGATCCCGTCAGATCTTGGGAGCTAAGCAGGGTCGGGCCTGGTTAGTACTGGGATGGGAGACTGCCTCAGAACACCAGGTGCTGTAGGCTTGGGAGAAGGACTCAGCAACCCATGCACAGAAAACAATCAGCCATTGAAAACCCTGTGTAGCAGAGGAACACCGACAATAGTGTTTCGCCTGTTTGTATGTAGGGTCGCTGAGTCAGACACCAACTCTACGGCACCTAACAACAACAACAACAATAGATCATTAAAAAGCCTATTATCCCTCTGCTGTGCAGGCCTCCTTGGGAGCAGTGGTAAAGGACCATGGGCCAGGCGCAGTGGCACATAGCCAGAATCCCAGCAACTCAGAAGGATCATGAGTTTGAAGCCGGTGGCAACCTATGCAACTTAGCAAGACTCTGTCTCAACATGAAAAATCTAAAAGGGGTTGAGGTGTAGCTTAGTGGTAGAGCTCTTGCCTAGCATGTGCAAGACGCTGAGTTTGATTCCCAAGTACTGAAAAAAAAGAGTGTAGTAAAAGGTGACCCCAGTGGGCCCCGTCAGCGGTAAGCCTCAGTATTTCCCACACTGTGTTGATGCTACAGAGGCCCCAGGACATTTTCACGGAATGAAATTTGTCAGATAGCTCCTATCCCTGGAACAACCCCCTTAGGCAGAATTAATGAGCAGTAATCAAGGCCGTGGGACTGTGGCACAGCTCCAAGCCCCGCAGCTGTGGGGGCAAGTTCAATTCTGGCCCAAGGAGGAGGGATTCCAGCAGGTGGCAAAGAAAGAAAGGAAAAGATGTAGCTATGTTCGAACAAATAGATTTCTTGTACTAGGAAACACAAGCACCCCCAAAGCACATGATCTGCAGAGGGTGGGTCAGTAAATCGAAACACGGACGCCTGTGGCCATTGTAGCATTGCTTATGGTTTATGCAGACAGTGAAAGCCCTAAGCTGCCCACCGGTCCACGGACACATTCTTCACTCAGCCGGATACGTCTCTTTTACACCTAAGATTTTACTTGAGGACTAGATTTGAATCTGTTAACAGATATCAGTGAGTCATGGGACCTCCTTAGCTTTTCACTTCCTCTGTTGAATCAGAATGGAAATAAACCCTAACTCACTTCCACCTAAGCGGGGTTTAGCAAAATGTTAACTCATGTTAAAATGATATAAGTGCGGATTTTACTGTTGTGAGGATAAGAGAACGTTCCAGTAAAAGCAGCCTGCCTTGGCCTCGGTGCACAGTAGGCTCTTTGCAAACGATTGCTCTAGGTTGCCCGCCAAACTGCTACAAACAACACCTACAGTAGCTTTGTGTGGAGTCTGTAGGATTTTGACACGAAGCTACTACTCATTGCCTGAGGCTGGCGTAGGGCTCAAGGGGAATTTTTGCTCCGTGCTCCTTCACCTTGTAGGGTAAATAAAAACAGCCTGCAGTAGGTTTCTTGGGTTCTAGTGCCACTTCCCTCTTAACCCAGGACGGGAGACCGTGGGCGTGAGTTAGTTCCGCCACAGAAAGCTGAAGTGGCATTGCTGTCGCTGTGGCTGTGCCCCGGGCTGCCGCCCTGGATAGTCCCTCCGCTGCTGTGGCCGTCTGTGGCTAGGACAAATCCCATCCGAGCATCTCAATTCCTGTATCCAGGTTTTCTTCTTACGTAGGCGTTTATGTAACACATGGGGGAAAGTTCCCACCGAAACCCCAGGGGGAAGTGGATGGATTTTCGTGCCCACAGTGTCTCTAGTCTATAGCATTTCTACTGTGAAGAGTGTCAGCACTACTCCATCCATCCTTCTCTCTGTCCATCTGTCTGTCTATCCACCTACCAGCAACAGCTAACATCACCATTTACTGGGCACCTACTATGGGCTGGCTGGGATTTAGCTCAGTTGGTAGAGCACTGCTCTGCATTCTCTGAGGTCCCGAGTCCAAGTCCCAGCACCACAAAAATGGGGGACGGATGTGGCGATCCACTCCCTAGGCAATCCCAAAACAGTCAGCCATTGAAAACTCTATGAGGGTCGCTATGACACGACTCCATGGCACCTGACAATAACAACAAACTGTGGGCTAAGCTAGAAGGTCCCTGCCCTCACAGAACTTGGGGTCTAGAAGGGATGACTTAGTGTCTGAGCCATTTAAAGGAGGCCCCATAGGTAGCTACTCACAGGCTATCATTGGGGACATCCTCCCCAGTCACCAGCCATCTCCCCTAGGACATGACTAACTGTAGCTCTCGCTTGAAAGTCTCAAAATCCACATTCAGGAAAGTAAATGAATAAAGGTTGGCTACCTCTTAACCACTGGTGGTCATGCCCATTTTTGCCTCTATTTGCCAAGAGAAGTCCAGGTCTGGGGTCCTCTCACGTTTCCAAGCCAGCTCTGCTTAAAACACAGGTGCGATTTGGGTTCAGATTTGCCATTTAATGTCAGATATGAAGCCACAAGGGCTGGGATTTAGCTCAGTTGGTAGAGTGCTGCTCTGCAGTCTCGGAGGTCCCGAGTCGGATTCCCAGCACCACAAAAATGGGAGAAGGACGTGGCAATCCACTCCCAAGGCAATTCCGAAACAATCAGCCATTGAAAGCCCTATGAGGGTTGCTATGGGTCAGACATGACTTGACGGCACCTAACAACAACAACAATGAAGCCGTGAGAGTCTCATGCAATATGCTGTCATTTTACAAGGCCCAAAGCCTTTACGGATATGTTTGCTGCAAAACTGTGAAAGCTGTCAGACTTCTGGTTAACCCCCAAAACCCATGACCAGGGCCCACTGTCCTGAAGCTTTCTGGAATGAGGGGTGGGGAGTATACATTTTCTGGAAGCAGGGAGAGAGGAGGGGCAGATGGCAAAGGACAGTTGGGTGTGTAAGTATCAGGCCCTAAGTGCAATTATCTTATTCAATCCTCCCAAAGATTCTATAAAATAGGTTGTATTTCCCCAATGGGGGATAGAGATTCAGAGAAGCTATGCAATTGACTGATATGCCAATCCAGGCAAATCTGCCTTCCAGCCTGTTGCCTTTTAGCTGTGCTATGTGGTATTTTGTTGGGGAGACTGGATAAGGAACCAACATTTTTTGAATGAAGCAATTGAGTGATCATACCCAATCTTCTAACTTCTCTAAAACCTGCTTTCAGAGAACTAAGCCTACCTTTTTGGTAGCAGCAATCACCTGTCCTCAGACCTTGGGGTAATGGAATAGAAGACGTCTTAGGTGGCTCTGCTGTTTACCACCTGTGGCCTTGGCTGAACCACTCCCAATCACTAGACCTCAGTTTACCAAAAACAGAAATAATAATAATAATAAAATGAAAATAAAAATAGAGAACACTAGAATTATTGTTGTTAGGTGCCATGGAGTCAGTATCCGACTCATAGCGACCCTAAATACAACAGGGGAAACACTATTGTCAGTGCTTTTCTGCTGGTCATAGGGTTTTCGAAGGCAGACTGATTTTTGGGAGTGGGTTGCCAGGTCCGTCTCCCAAGCACTAGAATAGGAGGGGCAAAAGCTTAGACTTTAGAGTGAGACAGACATGTATTTGAATCCAGTGTTTACCATTTACAAATAATGTGGCCTTGAGGAAATTACTTAAATTCATTAGGCTTTACTTTCCTCATCTGATAAATGAAAAAACAACAGGACCTCCCTCAAGGCATCCATGCAAGGATTAAATGAATGTACAGGAACACTTAATACTCAACACGCAATAAAAGTTAGCTACTGTTATTATCCACAATGACTAACTCATAAGACAGCAACAACAGGTGCAAGTTGGTGTTTTGTAAACTGTAAAGCCTATTGTATGGTGTTTCTTATCATTAGTGGTGGTCATAGTTATGGTTGTAATGAGTGGTTGCTATTAATAATTTTCTTTGTAATTACATGCTCTAAGAAGGGTCAAGCCATTCAGTACCTCGTTACTCAAGAACACATAGATTGGAGCCACATACCTGTGGATCTCAGGAGCGAGACATACACCCCATGAGACAAGAGCAAATTCACCCAGTGTGGCCATTACAGGCGAAATAAATATTTGAAGAAAACTTATTGGGCCTTCTCATAACACAATTTATTCTCTCCCCTACCCACTACTAGTACCAAACAGGATTTATTCCTAGTCCACGGATTCTAATCAATCATTTCCACTGGAAAAATGTGATCAAAGATCAGCCCGGAGATGAGGAAGTAATCAAGGGGGCACAGGGGAGACATCACAAACAGCTCAAGTACACAACTGTCCCCCCAGGAACCATGCCACTGTGCCCAGATCTCCAAAAGAGGTTGAAATGTTATGCCAGGAAAAGAAGAGTTTATAAAACAAGATGGGTGTGACACATAGTGACACTTCCTTCTCCCGTTCCCACGGCATCCCCAACATGCTATTACTCTTTCCTTTCCTGCTGAGTTCAGACAGAGCTTCAGAATCCTTCCCATCAACACATGTGCTTGAAATACTGAAAGACTGGAGTTTCAGGCAGGATGAAATCCAATTTCAATCCCGCTTCCTATCAGCCTAGGAGTCATTCAACATTTCTAAGGATGGCGGCAATGGCAGACCCTACTGGGTTCTACTTACCAGCCATTCCCCTACTCTTCCTCTGTCTAGAAGTGTCTTCATTGCACTACAGAGGCTGAAAATGTCACGCATCCTTTCTCAGCTTCATTTGTAGTTACAACAGTCACATGTCCTAATCCTGACTAACAGAATACAAGGGAATCACCTCCTATGTAACCCCTGGTGATAATTTTCTTCCTGGTTAAAAAAAGAAAAAAAAGATGTGTGGTGAAAAACATGATTCTCTGTGGCTGGGACTAGTTGTGGGAGGACATCATGTCTGAGCTACAGCCGTTATCTCGTAACCATAACCATTCAGCTCTAAACACAAAAGCCAGTGCTGCGTAGATGGTGGAGCAGAAAGTCAGAATGTACCTGGATCTTTAATAACATTCTTTTTTGTTAAATTTACCAAATTTGAAACTGACTACTTCTGATTTCTCACTATAGGAAAAAGTAAGTGCTTTTATTTAAAACTCTTTTAGTTGGGCATTCTATTACTTGCAGCCAAACTCATTCCTACTTACCCAAATCCTTTTTCCTCTGTTGATGGCATCTCCTACCTTAAATGGCAGGCACACCTCCAAGGGCCAGTGGCTGGGAAAGCCCAGCTTCCTGTGCAGTTGGGAATGGGCATAATAACAAGGCTCTGCCAATTGCATGCACCCACACCAACCCTTGAGTTGGAACTAATGGTACATAGAAACAGAAACAATGCAGAATCCATGCTAGAAAAGCAGTCAGGAGTGATGTCCAGTTTCCATGGGCAGTAGTGGCAGGGAGAGTGGAACCAGCTGATGCCCCAAATCAGGAGTATGGCTAGAGCTAGAAATGCCTTGCTGTGGCACTAGTGCATGGTTAGAAATAGGTGGCAGAGAGGGGCTCCTAGATGCACAACTTCTAAGCCTGGCTCTCCATCCTTCCAAGAGTTTCTGGGCTTCTTAACATCTTTTAAGTGAATTCCCATTTTGAATAACCAGCAAAACTAGCTTTTGTTTGCCTTAATATGTTTGTACTTCCGTAACAAAAGACCTGACACTGGGTAATGTGTGAAGAACACCAATTTATTTCTCACAGTTCTGAGGGCTGCAAAGTCTAAGATCAAAGCACAGGCAGGTTCAGTTGTCTGGAGAAGGCTGCATCCTTAAGAGGGGAGACACTGTGACCTCATGTGACTAAAGAGTGAGCTAACTGAGTGTGTTCTGATGCCTCTTACGAAAGGGCTTAGGTCAGGGATGTCTAGACTTTTGGCTTTCTCGGGCCACATCAAGTTAAGAGGAATTGTCTCAGGCTGCACATAAATTATATGATACAGCTGGTGTCTATACATAATACCCCACATGTCTGTCAGCTTGTCGTGTTGTGGGGACTTGCAGGCAATAATAATAGTAGCTACCTTTAATTGGTACAGACGTTCAGCCTTGCAATAAGCTTGATGATATATATA
>VMDO01013072.1:0-59741 GCA_007922755.1 Pedetes capensis | reverse complement strand
TTGTTTTTGAATCTACTATGCAAATCCCTAGTTTGTGTCTCATTACATCTCCTTGATTTTAACACCACCAGAATTTGAGAGAGGTTTTCTCCACCAACTCATTGTCTTATAAAAATGTCATTGCCTCTCTATTACATCCTCCTGATCAGTGAGAAATACTTGAAGAAGAAAGGTAGCAGGTCCCAAGGATAGGTAACTTCCCAAATCATTTCCAGAGAAAACCATTTGGAGAGAGGATATCTGGACTTTCTCACATACATGCCACTGCACTGCTCTTTTTTAAAAATGTCAACTTATGTTTTCATTGACAAATGAAATTTTTATGTAATTATATCCTTTCCTCTACATGTAACACTGTTCTCCACTCTTCCATTTATGTATGGGAAAGTCCTAAATGACATTTTAAACCCAGCACAAATCATACCACTTTAATTAAAATTTACCCAGGGCATAATTATGCACATGCTTCTCTGTATTAGCATAGCATTTACTCATTCTATAGTATAGAATGGGGTTGGAGGTTAGCTTATTTGGTAAAGTGCCATACTGCACTCTCTGAGGACCCAGTTTCAATCCCTGGCACCGTAAGAACAGGAGAAGGATATTGCAATCCAGTCCTAAAGCAATTCCCAAACAATCAGTCATTGAAAACCCTACATGGATTTCTATGAGTTGGACTCAAGTCTACACCTAACAGCAATACTATAGAATGGCTTATACTTACCTTTTTTAGGTAATAATGGTTTATCTTGCTTCTCCACCAGACACTGGGATCTCACAAGGAAGAAACATTGATTTTCCTAGTATGTATAGCATACAAGCCCCTTTAAAACATTGAACAGCCCAGCTAAGTGGTATACACTTATAGTCCCAGCTACTCAGGAAGCTGAGGCAGGAGGATTGCTTGGGTTTAGCAGCTTAGTGCAAACCTGTATCTAAAAAAACCAAACAACATCCCCCTCAAAACATGGTGGTATAGGTCAACAGTCAAGAACATGCCTAGCATGCATAAGGCCCTGGGTCTGACCTCCAGCACAGAAAATTAAAAAGAAAGGAAGAGAGAGAGAGAGAGGGAGAGAGAGAGAGAGAGAGAGAGAGAGAGAGAGAGAGAGAGAGAGAATGAAGAATAAACATGGGACATATAGTTGGTTCTTTATATTTCTCTAGCATCTCATTTAAAAACAGGCTCAAAATACAAGGCAGATAGCAATCACAGAATTTCTTAATTCACCCAAACAAAATAATTAATGGATATTTTCAATTTAGAAGTGTCCATTATAAGGGTACAACTGAATATTTGCAATGCATCATAGAGCCCCAGCATTGGCTTGGTTGCCAAGTCCTGCTCTCTCTGGAAAACAGAGAAAGTAAAATGGAGGAGACAAAAGATTAATACTAGTCTTACTTCTAACAATTTTGGAAATTTAGACCTAAGCACACAGTAAAGCATAAGTTGTTGTTGTTGTTGTTGTTGTTGTTGTTGTTGTTAGGTTCCATCAAATTGGGTCTGACTCATAGTGACCCTCATTGGGTTTTCCATGGCTGATAGTTTTGGAATTGCTTTGGGAATGAATTGCCACATCCTTCTCCTGCAAAAAGTCATATTCATTTGTTCTTGCCTCCAGTATTTAATTTTTTACTTTGATTTTGTTTTGTTTTTCAGGGGACAGAGTCTTGCTATGTAGCTCAGGCTGTCCCAGAACTCACGATATAGACCACACTGTTTCTGAACTTTTGTCAATCCTGCCTCGGCCTCCCAAGTGCTGGGATTACAAGAATATACCACCTCTCCTGGCTATTAATTTTTATTGCTATGAAACTTAATGTTTTAATCATGAGATTTTCATACATTCTTACAAGTTTGCCACTTTTAAGACTACAGCAGTATGGACCAAGGGTGCTGATGCATTTCTTATAATCAGTAGTCTGAGGCAGAAGGATTACAAGTTCGAGGCCAGTCAGAGCTACATAGTGAGACTCTGTCTAGAAATAAATATATTAAATAAGTAAAGTATTAATAAAATTGGAAAAGGATTACTAAAGTACTTAATATTACATTATCCACAATTAGAAAACGTAAGGCTAATTTATAATAGAATGACTACGTTATATGAGGACTGTGGTTAATTACACAGCCCTTTCTGATACTCACATTTGAAGTATACTTTGTGAGGAAATTGAAATATTACAAAAATATTTGCAATTGGTTGTATTTTACACAAATTGTTTTTCCTTGAAGAAATTAGGTTGAATTAAAAGGTATTAAATTGCACAAGGAAATGTGACTGTCTCTGTCTTTGTCTCTTCTCTCTTTACTGAAGTCACTATCATGAAGACTTACTATAATTTATCTTTTTTTAAATTTCTTCTGATATTTAGCAATAGTAGTGTTGCTACCTTGGTGCATTGAGGTCAAAACAGGCTGGAACTTAAATGGGTGACCCATAATGACAGTAGATATTTTAATAACAAGTTGATTTGATTTTTGGTCGCATTTTACATTTTAGCTAAATGCTTTTGGTTCTCAGGAACAACATCTGCAATTCGCTTCTCCCTCCTTTAGGAACACCTGAAGCAAGCTTGACCTTAAGCAAAACTCTTTGCAAACATCAACTGTTAAATCAATGTCTTTAGGGGATTGCTGTTTACTCAATAATGATGCAGAAATGCTTTTAGCAAGATACTCCTGATCTGTTTAGGATAAATTGTTTATTGTCAGTAAACCTGGACTTTGTGGACTGCAGCTCCTTTGAAGAATGAATCATAGAAATATAACCAGAAAGAGTTATGTGTAATAGAAAATAAACAAGTATAAAGGCCTCTAAACTCAATGATGGCTTTATGCTAACCTTTTCCCTCCACCCAGAGTCACTTCTGTTTTGGAAAGCAAAACTCTTCTTGACAGAAAAGGAGAATCAGGATGGGTGGGGGAACTCCTCGATAATGGTGCTACACCTGCTAATGTAACCAGAGTCCTCAGCCGGAGGCCTGATTCTGAGGGTTCCCACCAAGTTAGGTCCAGCCATGGTTCCGAAGAAAACAAATAAAGTTAATGGTGAAAAGGCAGGAAAAGATTTTAATAAACCTGGCTATGTTGGGAAGATGGGGATCAAGCATCTCAGGCCATCTTCAGAGCATGGACAAGAGCTTCAGGTTCAAGTAGAGGAAGAATTGGGGTGGGGTCAGAGACATGCAGGATTAAGCAGTGTTGGGCAAACTATGATCTGTTTGGTGATTATCTCCTTCTGGATTCTTTGAGGTAACTCCACAGTCCTTATTGCTTGGTGGAGCAATCTAGTTCCCATGAGAGAATTGCCTCTATTGTGGGGAGTAGCCTCAGTTTCCATCATGGAATATGACATGTATTTCCTTTACATCTGTTTAACACTGATGGTCATGTTGTTAATAAAATTTAAAAGTAATGGAAAAATCCAACCTTAAATTATCTTCACACAAAGGAATGACTTGAATTATATATCTGTTATCATGTGCATGGCAAGGTATCGGATAGTGTTTCGCTGTGTTTTACACATGGTCACAATGAGTAAGACCCAACTTGACAGTCCTTAACAACAACAATGGTTTCAAAATGAAATGTCATTGAAGAAAATTAGAACAAGTGTACAAAGGCTAAGATATGACCTTGAATATATCCCACCTTAGTTCAGAGACTACCTCAAGAACAGATTTGATGAATTTAGACACTAATGATTGAAGATCAAATGAGATGTGGCATGACATCAGAGACATCATTCATGAGAAAAGCAAAAGGTTATTAAAAAGACAGGAAAAAAGAAAAGACCAAATTACATGTCAAATGATACTCTGAAAGTTGCTCATGAACATTGAGCAGCTACAGTAGAAGGAAGACATGATGAAGTTAAGGAACTAAACAGAATATTTGAAAGGGCAGCTTGAGAAGACAAAACTAAATATTTTAAGGACATGAAAGAGCTGGAGATAGAAAACCAAAAGGGAAGAACAGGTTCTGTTTCTCAAGCTTAAGGAATTGAAGAAAAAATCCAAGCCTCAAGTGCCAATAGTGAAGGATTCTATAAGGAAAATATTAAACAGTGAAGGAAACATCAAAACAAAATGGAAGGAATCCACAGAGTCATGACAGACAAAAGAACTGGTCTATGACCAACCATTTCAAGAGGTTGCATATGATCAGGAATAAATGGTATTGAATGAAGAAGTGGAAGCTGCCTTGAAGGAACTGATGAAACACTCCAGGAATTGATGGAATACCAACAGAGATGTTTCAATAAACAGATGCAACACTAGAAGTGCTAATTTCTTTATGCCAAGAGATTTGGAAAACAGCTACCTGGCCAACTGACTGGAAGAGATCAATTTGTGTCTACTTCCAAGAAAGGGGACCCAACAAAATGTGTAATTATCCTACGATATCATCAATATCACACAAAAGCAAAATTTTGCTAAAGACCACTCAAAAGCAACTGCAGTAGTATATTGACAGGGAACTCTCAGAAAATCAAGCTGGATTCAGAAGAGGGTGTAGAACCAGGGACATCATTGCTGATGTCAGATGGATATTAACATAAAGCAGAGAATACTAGAGAGATGTCTATTTATGTATTATTGACTATGTAAAGGCATTTGACTGTGTGGATCATAACAAATTATGGATACATTGCAAAGAATGGGAATACCAGAGCACTTAGTTGTACTCGTGAGGAATCTGTACATGGACCAGGAGGCAGTCATTCAAACGAACAAGGAAAGACTGCATGGTTTAAAATCAAGAAAGGTGTGTGTCAGGGCTGTATCATTCCACCATGTCTCTTCAAATTTTATGCTGAGCAACTAATCTGAGAAGCTGAAATTTATGAAAAAGTGCCAGACATCAGGAGTCGAGTAAGACTCATTAGCAACCTGCATTATGCAGATGACACAACTCTGCCTGCTGAAAGTGAAAAGGACTTAAAACATTTACTGATGAAGAACAAAGAACATAGCCTTCAGTATGGATTGTGATTCAGTATCAACAAAACAAAAATCCTTACAACTGGATCAGTATGCAACTTCACAATAAATGGAGAAAAGATTGAGGTTGTTCAAGATTTTGCTTTACTTGGTTCTATAATCAACACTCATGGAAGCAGCAGTCAGGAGATCAAAAGACTCATTGCTAGGGGTGGCATGTGCCTGTAATCCCAGCGACTTTGGAGGTGGAGGCAGGAGGATTGCAATTTCGAGACCAGAGGCAGTCTATGTAATTCAGTGAGGCCCTATCACAAAAAGTGAAAAAATGGGCTGGGGGTGCAGCTCAGTGGTACAGTACTTGCAAAGCATGTAAGCACGGGGCCCTGAGTTCAACCCTAAGTACTACAAACAAAACAAAACCAAAAACCAAAAAAGACACATTGCTTTGGGAAAAGCTGTGGTAAAAGATGTCTTTAAAGTATTGAAAAGTAAAAATGTCACATTGAAGATGAAGGTGCTCCTGACTCACACCATGGTATTTTCAGTCACATCATATGGTTGTGAAAGCTGGACATTGAACAAGGGAGACAGGAAAAGAATTGATGCTTTTGAATTATGGTGCTAAAGATGACTATTGAATATACCATGGACTGCCACAAGAACCAGCAGAGTCATCCTAGCAGAAGTGCAACCAGAGTGCTCCTTGGAAGCAAGGATGGCTAGATTGCATCTTATATACTTTAGACATGTTGTCAACAGGGACCAATCTCTGGAGAAGGACATCATGTTTAGGAGAGTGGCAGGTCAATGAAAAAGAGGAAGCTTCTCAACTAGATGGATTGACACAGTGTCTGCCACAATGAGCTTAAACATAAAAAAGATCATGTGCCTGGTGCAGTATTGGTGAGTGTTTCATTCTGTTGTATGTAAAATCTCTGAGTCAGCTCAACTCAGTGGCACCTAGCAAAAACCCACAGGCTCATGTGTTGAATGCTTGTTCACCAGCAGGTAGTGTTATTTAAAGAGGTAGGTGAAGTCAATGCAGTGGTTCAGCAGCCTGTGTAACTTAGCAAGACCCTGTTTCAAAACAAAATGTAAAAAAAATGGGTTGAGGGTACAGCTCTGTGGTACGGCACTTGCAAAGCATGTAAGTACAAGGCCCTGGGTTCAAACCCACAGTACATAATCAAATAATAATAATAATAATAATAATATATTAATAATATTATTATATAATATATATAATATATTATATATAATTATATTATAATATAATAATAATATTATATATTATATATATAATTATATATATATATTATATTATATATATATATATATAATTATATATATATATATATATATATAATTATATATAATTATATTATAATATAATAATAATATAATATATTATATATATTATATAATAATATTATTAATATATTATTATTATTATTATTAATTTATAAAATAAAATAAAATAAAGAAATAGTAGACACTTTAGGAGGTGGGACCTAGTTGGAGGAAGTAAGTCACTGGAGATGTGACCTTGTAAGTTACACCCGGTCCCTAGTCTGTTCCTTGCTCTCTTCTTCCTGTCTACTACGAAGTGAAGAAACCCTTCCCCTACATGTTCCTGCCACCATATTGATCTGCCTCACCACAGGCCCAGAATCAACAGAGCCGAGGATTATGAACTGAAATAGCTGAAATTGTGTGCCAAACATAGCCCTTCTTCCCCTTAAATTTTACTCTAAGGTATTTAGTCATGGTGATGCAAAGTAACTAATAAAAGATCTGCCTGAAAAATGGTAATGTTAAGTAAATGTGCTTTATTGTCAATTGGACCCAAACATCCTGCAGCAGGTTCTCTGCTCTGCTCTTACTTCTTTTTTAATTTTACTAAGCATTTAAGAAGTTCTACTGGAACAAATACTTAGTAGTAAAACATTTGCTAGCAAAGATATCTGCTCAGTCTGGGACTTTTCTGACAATGGTAATGATCTCATTAGTTATTTTAATAGTTTTAATAGTGCCTTGGAGAGTAAGAAGATCTACCATTAAGGGAGGAAAAAGCACAGCAGAGTTGTCTTGTTAATGGATTGAGCCACTCATTAGCTAATCTTTTCCAAAGTCACTAATGATGTCCTGGCTAATGGCCACTAGAAATACAGAAGTATTTTAATAGAGGGTCCTCAATCTAAAGCCTTTACAGCTATAACATTAACTACTTTGTACACAATAATAACAACACAAATAAGAACAGCAGCCAACTTTTATCAAGCGCTTACCATGTGTCAGGCACACATGGGAATCGAATAAATGATAAGACAAACTGAATTGATTCATTTGACTAACTAATGGATGTCTAATTCAAGTTGCCCATAAATTTATTAAATTGGACCGGTTGACATGATTGGCGAACTGTTCAAAATTGTACAGATGGAAGGAACATGTAGATCCTGAAGGTTTATTATTTATGAGAAGATGTACCTCATATCTTGCCTCTGTGGGGAGAAAATTCATTTTCATAGGAAGTATAAATGTCTATTCTTAGTAAGGAAGAATGTTTTGTGCCTGTATTGTTGCTCTTATTTCTCTCCCTAATCTTCCCAATGTGCATTTAAAAGTCAATCCAAAAAGTCAGTATGGAGGTTCCTCAAAAAACTGAAAATAGAACTACATATGATCCAGCAATACCACTCCTGGGTATATACCCAAAGGAATATAAATCAACATACCATAGAAGTACCTCCTCATCCAGGTTTATAGTGGCACTACACATAATAGCAAAGATATGGAATCAATCTAGGTGTCCATCAACAGTTGAACTGATAAGGAAATTTTGATATATATACACTGTGGAGTTTTATTCACCCATAAAAAAGGACAAAATTATGGCATTTGCTGGAAAATGGATAGAACTAGATATCACCATTTTAAGCAAATTGAGCCAGACACAAAAAGACAAACATCATATTTTCTCTCATATACAGATGTTAAACTTCAATATGCATTCAGTGTTAAAATATATAGGTCATGAAAGTCAAAGGGGCCCATGTAGAGAAAGAAAATGGATTAAAAAGAAGGGAGAGGGATGAAAAGAAAAGATAATGGGAGAAAGGAAAGGTAATATCACATATTTCACCCTTAAGGCAAAATCAGTATCTATCTATCTATCTATCTATCTATCTATCTATCTATCTATCTAGAAAGATATACATGCAAACAAGACATGCAAGTAGAAGGGCTACCATTGGTGGGGAGGGAGGGGATGAGGGAAGTGAGCATGAGCAATGTAAAATGATATGCATGTATGGAAATGTCATAATGCAATCCATTAATTTGTACACTAAAATTACTAATAAAATATGATTACTGGGGGGAAAAAAAAGGAATCAATCCAAAGATGTGGAGGGTGTAACTCAGTGGTAGAGCACTTGCCTAGCATTCACAAGGTGCTCAGTTACATCCCCAGCACTGCAGATAAAAAAATAAAAGTCAATCAAAAGATAAAAAAATACATATCCATCTACTGAATGTAAATCAGTGTGTTGAGTGGTATAGAAGAGAGGATGTTTCCCAGTTCCATAAAGTTAAGTCTTTGATGGGCCCCAGCAGAATAGCCGGTTCCTCATCAGTCCTAATTAGGACAAGAAAACAACACCAGCAAGCCTGGGTACCACCCAAGAGCACAGGCCTGGGAAGTCAAATCTGCACTGAAACTCCATATCTGCTTATTACTATGTGACTTTGCTCAAGTTATTAAATCTTTCAACATTTCAGCTTTCATCTCTGGAAGTGGAGACACTAAAAAGTCACTTCATTGGACTAGTGAAGATTGAACTCAAGTGAAAAAGGATATGTGTGTTTGTGTGTGTGTATGTTGATCAAAAAATACTGTGAATATTTAACTTTTAAAAAATTATTATAGCAAAAGACACATTGCCATTAATCCCCCTCAAAACCCTCCCCTGGATTTGAACACAATTACCCATCATTCATGCCACTTTCTGAAGCAGTTCAGTAAGTCATCTTCCATGAGTGTCTTTAGTTGTGCTTCCATGGCTGCCTTGATGTCCTGAATCAATTCAAAATGTTTACCTTTCATGGTCATTTGAGTAAGACCTAGAAGTTGCACAATGCTGGATCTGGCAAATAAGGTTAGATGAGGACACACTGTAGTTTTTATTTGATGGAAGTTGCCATACCAGAAGTGATGTGTGACAAGAAGTGTTCTCAAGATGGAGGTCAACATCATTTGCCTATTTCTTACCATACTTTTTTGTCAAATGTAGTTCATACCCAATTGACTGCACAGAAGAAGTTAAAACTTGTCACACACTGTTACTAAGGTTTGAAACGCAGCTTCTTGCCTTTTATTGGATGGCATTTGGCAGCAGCATTACCATACACATACATACATATGCACAATACATTTATTTAAGGGAGAAAGATGTGGCAACCCACTCCCAAAACAATTGGACATTGCAAACCCTATGATGGTCACTATAAGGTAGATCCTACTCTACTGTACCTAACAATAATAATACATATATTTACATATACATACATAATATATAATACACATACTTATATGTACCTATATTATATTTGTGGGAGGAGGGCGTGGCAGCCTAATCCTGGAACAATCTCCAAATAATCAGATATCAAAATCCCTATGAGGGTCATTAGGGTTGGACCTGACTCAATAGCACCTAACAACAAGAGCAACATATTACATATAATATGTTGTTGTTGTTAGGTGCCGTCAAGTCGGTATCCGACTCATAGCGACCCTCATAGGGTTTTCAATGGCTGACTGTTTCAGGATTGCCTTGGGAGTGGATTGCCAGGCCCTTCTCCCATTTTTGCGGTGCTGGGAATTGAACTCGGGACCTCAGAGACTGCAGCGCAGTGCTCTACCAACTGAGCTAAATCCCAGCCCTATATATAATATACACAGTTTTATATTCACATATAAAAATGTACTTGTACACAATAATTATCCAATAGATGGCAACCATTATTATTTTTATGTCTATCATAAATAACAGGTTGTTGTTGTTAGGTGCTGCTGAGTCAGTGTCCGACTCATAGTGAGTATGTACAACAGGCGAAACACTATTGTCAGTGCATCTCTGCTATTCATAGGGTTTTCAATGGCTGATTGTTTTGGGAGTGGGCTGCCAGATCCTTTTCCCAAATTAATAACAGGAGTACTACCTAAATCAGTAATAAGCCCCAGTTTCCTCTACTTGAGATTTCAATGCCCTTCTGCAACCAGAGCATGAACTTTGCCCAGTTTTCAGTTTGTCTGTTTTAAGCTTTGCCAAATTTTCCTCCCAGGAGCTAGATCCTGCTCCTTTTCAATGTTTTTCAATAATATCATTGCCTACTGTCTGCTTCTTCTCCAGTCCCGGGTTCCCTGGCTGTATTTCTGCCCTGGATTAAATCATCAAAATGATGCTGATGCCAACTTGTTTCTGAGCACACAATAACTTTCCTCTGTATGCGTGCTCCGCTTAACAGCTGGACCCCTCTTGATCTCAGAAATAGCTTCAACCAGGGTTGTCTTGCCTTTTGTACAATGCATCATTCAACTGCCATAGCTGGGGGAAACCACTGTAAGATGCTGTGTTCCCACTTTCCTTCCATACCTTCTACTCTTTCCTTTTGGCCTGAGTCTTGACATGTTTCACATGTGAGCATTTTGCACCTTAAACTATCAGAAGGAATAAAAGCTCACAGAGGCTTCATCAAAAAAGTTACAATTCAGTTTTCAACTTAATATTAACATGTAGTCCTAAAATACTTGGAAAATTGACATAGCCATTACTATTTTACTACTTATTCATCTATCAGTTGTTGTGGTTAGGTGCCGTCCAGTCAGTGTCCAACTCATAGAGACCCTACATACAGGTGAAACAGTATTGTTAGTGCTTCTCTGTTATTCATAGGGTTTTCAATGGGTGATCATTTTTTGCGGGGAGTGGGTAGCCAGGTCCTTCTCCTAAATCTACAGCACCTGCTTTTCCCAGGCGGTCTCCCATCTAAGTACTTACCAGGTCTGACCCTGCTTAGCTTCCAAGATCTGATGGGATCAGATGCCACAGTGGCACAGCTGCAGGCTTATCTATCAGTAGAATCCTATTAACAGATACTAATATCACCCAACTCAGTAATACATACCTGTTTTTATTCTATCTTACATTGGTTTGTTGGCATGGAGGCAACAGCTGCAATTAAATGGGTAATAAAAGTATGCGTCAAAATATTTAATCTATTTTCATCAGTGTATAAGGAAAATATGTTGTTGTTGTTAGGTGCCATGGAGTCGTTATCTGACTCATAGCAACCCTACATACAACAGGCGAAACACTATTGTTAGTGCTTCTCTGCTTTTCATAGAGTTTTCAATGGCGAATTGACTTTTGGGAGTGGGTTGCCAGGCCAGTCACCCAAGCTTACAGTGTCTGGTGTTCCCAGGTGGTCTCCCATCCACGTACTAACCAGGCCTGACTCTGCTTAACTTCCGAGATCTGACAGGATAGGATGCCACAGGGCTATGGGTGCAGACAAGGAAGATATAGCAACTACATTTTAGGATGCTTGCAATCGTAGCACTGTTGCGTCCCATCTGTCCAAAGCTAACCAAGGTTGGGCCTGGTCAGTACTTGGATAGGAGACCTCCTGGGAACACCAGATACTGTAGGCTTGGGAGACGAACCTGGCAACCCACTCCCCAAAATCAATCTGTCATTGAAAATTCTATGAAAGCAAAGAAGCACTGACAATAGTGTTTTGCCTGTTGTATGCAGGGTTGCTATGAGTCAGATGCTGACTTGATGGCACCTAACAACAACAATAACAACAACAATAACATTTTAGTACTACTGTAATATTATCATTAATACTATTCAACATTATGTTTAAAGAGGAAGTTCTAGATACCATATTTATCTGAAATAAAAGGGGCTTCAAAGTAGAAATCATATTTCTTCCATGATCAACTTGCCCCCCTGACTCTCCATGCTCTTAGTCAGTTCTATTAAGATCCTAGCTATCCACATTTACACCCTTGGGTCATTCAAACACCATTTACCAAAGATACAAATAATGAACTGGCAATGTTCTTTTCCTCCCTCTTTCCTCCTTTCCTTCTTTCCTCCTTCTTTCCTTCCTTCTCTCTCTTTTCTTTCTTTCTTTCTTTCTTTCTTTCTTTCTTTCTTTCTCTCTTTCTTTCTTTCTTTTTTCTTTCTTTCTTTCTGTCCGTCTGTCTGTCTGTCTGTCTGCTTTCTCTTTCCTTTTTTGTGGTGCTGGGCATCAAACCCAGGGCCTTTCACATTAGGCAAGTGCTCTGCCACCAAGCTAAACAACCAGCCCAGGAATATCACTTTAAAATATCATTATTCTGAACCTAGCCAAACATGGTTTTCCATGAAAAAAAATCTTTTTAGCATATTATTCCTCTTATGAAACATTTTATACTGGGAAGTTAACAATAGACAAATGATATTCCATAACCAAAGCAGCACTCCCATACCACCTTACACTGTAACAATGCATTTCCTTTGAATGAGGCTTAGATCTAATCTCATAATGTCTAATATTCATCACAATGAGTTGTCCTCTGTAATAGTTCTCACATCTCAGCACAACAAAGGTTTAGCTCTTATTCATACAAAATCCACTGTGGTTGTTCCTCAATGGCAGCACTCATTTGCCATTTACTTCCAACTAGTGACTCAAGGCTCTAGCCCCTTGACATTGTGGACCAGCATCTCTGTATGTGGCCTCTAGGTGTGCTGAGTGCAGGCAAAGAAAACATGAAAACTTGCATAAGGAACTTCATGGCCAAGTCTGGAATTACCATACACAGTCTGTGTCTTCATTCCATTTTTAAAAAAATGTGTACATAGCTGACACATAACTGGAAAGAGCACTAGGAATTGCAGTCTTTCAGGGAGCCCAGGAGGGAAAGGAAATGGACTTGGAAAACAAAACATTGTCCTTGTCATACCCTTAATATTTAAGATTAAATAATATCTGTGATATAAGTAAACTATATCCTTTTAGTTTTTAGTATCCTTCAATATCTTTAACTGTTTTAAATCATAAAGGGTAGAAGTAAAATCTGTGTAATTCTCAGTACGCAGTACCTACTATATACATAGGTAGGAAGTTGAATATTTGTTTGTTTATTTGTTTGTTTATTTATATTGAAGTACTAGGGAGTGGAACCCAGGGTTTCTTATATGCTAGGCAAGAGTTCTACCGCTGAGTTGTACCCCTGTTGTTGTCGTGTTGTTGTTAGGTGCCATCAAGTCAGGTCTGACTCATAGTGACCCTCATAGGGTTTTCATTGGCTTATTGTTTTGGGATTGTTTTGGGAATGGATTGTCATGTCCTTCTTCTGTTTTTGCAGTGTTAGGGATCAAACCTGAGTCCTCAGTGAATGCAGAGCAGGCGCTCTACCAACTGAGCTAAACACTAGCCCAGCTGTACACCTAGCCCTTTATTTACTTATCTATTATTTTTAGGCCGGGTCTCACTGAATTGTGCAGGTTGCCTCTGACCTCAAACTCTAGATTGTCCTGCCTCAGCCTCCCTAGTCTCTGGGATTGCAGTTGTGCATCCCAGCACCTGGCTGAACAAATACTCTTCATATTGATACTCAAAATGGCAATAATAAATACATGCAGATATATGCTCACTGAATATACATTATTGTTGAAAGGAAGAAAGAGCAAAAAAGTTCATTGCTACAGCCATTATGAATAATAAATTGGAGAATCCCAAAAATAAACATGCCACAGTGGTGAGTTGGGTGATGCTTTCTGAGAAATCCTACCAGGGTACTCTCTGGCTTCTTATGTTTCCCAAATGTATTCCACAAAACCATTAATGCACATAAAAGACCTCAATAAGAATGGAATTTCCCCCAGGTAAGCAGGATAATTTAGCTTTTGCTAGATGAAGAAACTTCTTAATATGGAAGTAAATATTAAGGTCTTATGCCTAAGCAACCAAAAAGAGAAAGAAATCTAAACAATTTAAGATGCAACGGCTTCCCAGGTGCAGGCATGTGAAGCCCATATTCTATCAACTGTTGGCATGTTTTGCATTTTATAACAAGAGCTTTATTTTATACTGTGGGTAATTAGTCTTGTTCTCAGCTGGGGATTTATCTCAGCTTCTGTCTCAGCAAACAGAAATAGGGAAGGATTAGCTCTGGAGTGGGATGTCTGCCAAGTGATAATCCCTATTGGACAAGGAAAAATAAACCATTGTTTTAAAAGACTTGTTCTAGCCTTAAACTTTTCCCTCTCTTTTCATTCTACTATTAAAGCAGACACATATGGACTTGCAAACTATGCACCATCTTAGAAGGCCCCACACTCATAAGACTGCCATGTTCTCCACACTCTGTCTATATGGGTGATGCCTTTGGGTGGGTCAATAGATCTACTCAGTCAAGCATGGGCTTTTCATAAGGAAATTCTGAATAGGTAATCACCTTGCTTAAAACACTTTAAATCCTCCTCTGGGCTCCTAGAATAAAGACCATGTCCTTCTCACAGCCTCTGCTGCCTGACATTGCTGGACCATCACTGCCACTCCAGCCTCCTGTCATGGTGCATGCACCCAGGCTCCTGCTCTGTGCCCATCTCCTCTCAGTTCCCTGGGTCAGCTCACTCCAAAAGGCCTTTACCATCTCTTCCGGGAGACTATTCTCCTTTCTAGTTGTGGCTCACTGGTCAGTTCCTCAGGAATCCTTTTCTCACCTTTGAGATAAGGTTGCTGAACTCTTATGTGTGCTTTCCTGCCTCCTGTGCCCCTTCTCTGTATCACTTATTACATTGCAATATTCCATGTATCTGTGCAATAATATGGTTGCTATGGGTCTCATGTGAGAAACTATAAGATTCTCCAACCCAGAAGTTTTGATGACTCCAGTCTTCACAGCATATCCAGCTCCCACATGTCTGTCAGCTTGTCATGCTGTGGGGGCTTGTGTGTAGTTATGATGCTGAAAGGTATGCTACTGGTATTTCAGATAACAGCAGGGCTACCCATGGTGGACAGGACTCAGCTGAGCTTCCAGACTAAGACAGACTAGGGAGAAGGACCTGTCAGCCCATTCCTGAAACAATTAGCCATTGAAAACCTTATGAATATCAGAGAAACACTGTCAAATATAGTGCCGGAGAATGAGCCCCCCAGGTTGGAAGGCATTCAAGAAACAAGTAGGGAAGACTTGCCTCTTCAAAGGAGTAAAACCCTTGGGACCCCCTTTTGCTGCTCTGGCATGACTCAAAATGGGAAGAAACACAGTGGTTGCAACAATGGGCTCAAACAAAAAAGTTCGTGTGCATGGCACACTGTCAGAGGGTGTTTCATTCTATTGAACTTAGGAACACTATGAGTCAGATCTGACTCGATGGCCCCTAACAAACAAGCATGTCCAGGGCAAGTGTGGTTCCCAGGACACAGCAAGTTCACAAAAGCACATTCACTAAAGACAAAGACGAATTTGAAGTTAACCAGGCTTTACTTTTCAAAGGGGCCTGGTCATTCTCAGCCAGTGCCTTCCAGGTCAGCTTTCATTGCTCTAGTTCCTCAGCTTTCTACAGCTGTGCCCTGCTGTCTGCAACTCACGCTCAGTAGCTCGGTAACCTCATTTCTCCAGCTGACTTTTGCTTGGGCTTGTCCCACTTCTGTTCATTATTGTGCTTGGTAACCGGCAAGCCATTGATCTCTCAATCAGCCAGCTCTTGGATGCTCACTGCAGGCTCAGCGGGGGCCTGGCTCCAGTCCAGGTCACCTTCTGTAAGCACAGAACTTGACACTTCATATTTAATATTGTTGCCAGGAAGCACTGATGAAACCATTCACAAACCCAGGCTATAACAGGGGTTTTATAAATGCTTCCTGCACCTTGGTTATACTCACCCCAGGGAGCTTTTTGCTTTTAAGATTTTTGTCTCAGACAGGGATTCATGGCTTTCAGGGTACTACCCCTGTATAGACTATTCTGTCACCATTTCTTTGCATGGCTGCATTGGAGAAAAAAAAAGACTCATTTTTATCACGCAAAAGTGAATCCTTAAGCATCAGAGGAATAAACTGAAAAAGAAATTCATAAAAACACTCAGAGATTGAGATTGCTTCTTCAAGGCTCTGATGGACAAAAAGACATTACTGTTTACATGTGGACAGATTCCTTTATCAGGTTAAGAGCATGGCACGTCAAACTAAATGTTTTTGGTTATTAACTGCCATATGGATACCAAAGGGCCCTCCAAGAGGTCCCAAACTGCACCTGTTTATAAAAATGTATTAGCAGGGATAGTCCTGGTTTATTTTAAAGTAGCACTCAACTTTACCAAGATTCTAAATTAACTCTGAACTCTTCTGCATGAGAACCCACTGTGTTTGAAAGTCAGAAGAATGGGCACTCCCACAGTGCACAATAGTTACTAGATTTGCTAATAGCCAGGTCAAGAAACCGGCCAGATGATGCCATCTTTACAGACAATGTAAAAAGAAACCTGGGGAAAGAGTTCATTATTTTTGAGATTTCTCCCAGTCAGGGTCTGAAGGCCTCACTGTGTTGACTTTTTTTCCCCCCTTAATTTTCTCTTATATGATCTCATCTTTCTTTCTGAGCTCCCACATGGTCCAAAACTTTTAGTTTCCTATCTAGTTTGGTTTCTTTTGTATACTAATGAATACTTTCTTTGATTGTTGTTTTTAGGTGCTGTCCAGTCGGTGTCCAACTCATAGCAACCCTACGTACAACAGGTGAAACACTATTGTCAGTGATTCTCTGCTATTCAAGGATTTTCAATGGTGGAATGATTTTGGAGAGTTGCCAGGTCCTTCTCCCAAGCCTATAGTATCTGGTGTTCCCAGGTGGTCTCCCATCCAAGTACTAATCAGGTCCAACCCTGCTTAGCTTCTGAGATCTGACCAGATCAGATGGCACAGTGGTACAGGCTGCAGGTGCTTCCTTTCATACATGCCTTTAATGTGTCCCCTAAATCATGGCCTATTTTAGGCTGTACAATTGATAATGAACCTTCTTATTTTGGCTGTAGGACATTTTACTTCAAGTTGCCTTGAAGGATGAACTTAGACCTCAGAGGGTTAAGTTCAGATACATTTTGAGATATATAATCCATTGGGAATAGACATGTCTTATGGTTCCAACTTAGATACCAAGACTTGTACTCATACACACTAATTCTCAATTTCTTTTGTAGTATAATTTTTTCCTCAACAGTAAATTAATTTATACCAAGAAGTATTCACTATGCAGCACAAATTTACTGCATATTATATTATATATATGCATCATACAGATCATCATAAATACAGCAGCATTATAAAATACATTTTAACTTAATTCCATGCAGAAGAGTATGAGACAACTATGATTAGTTCATAGATTTTCTAACTCAGTACTTCTCAAAAGTGTTGTCATAAATGTTAATGAATGGGTCATGGTACAACACTATAATTTCGAGAATGAAAAGGGGCTCTATTAAGGCATGAAACATGAAGTGATAAGGTCAACTGGAGTGTAGCCATAACTACCCAGGTGTGTGATGCAGATCACTTGAATAATAATTAAAGTACTAACATATGTAAATGAGGACAGTTTCAAAGTTGTTGTTGTTGTTGTTGTTAGATGCCATCGAGTACAATACTGTTTCACCTGTTTCACATAGTATTACCGCGAGTCGGATACGGACTGGACCGCACTTAACAACAGTTTCAAAGTTATTGTTCATTTATAAACCAAATGCTTTCCTGAGTGGAAATATACATATAACATTTTCTATTTTTTACTTACAAAGAGTCCTAGGTAGGCTCACATAAACTTTGTCACAAGGCATCAGCACGGTGGGGTCAATGCTTTAAAGTTAAGTTATTGTTCTTAGATGTTGTCCAGTAAGATCCAACTCATACTGGCTGATTGTTTTGGAAATGGGCTGCAATGTCCTTCTCCTGTTTCATGTGGTGCTGAGGATCAAACCCAGGGCCTCAGAGAGTACAGAGTAGTACTGCACCAGCCAAGCTAAACCCCAGCCCCTCTTCAAGTTACATATAGAGTGTTTTGGGGGGCTGAGAGAGTTACTCCAGGAGCAAGGCCTAGACCTTGCATCTTCAGGACTTCCACACTGCTGCGAGCATTGAGTGCCGCACCAGGGGCCTGTCCCTGAACACTTTCAGCTTCTTGCAGAACAGAAGTAACAAGTTTTGGTTGGAGTTCAAATAGGAAAACTATCCCTTGAGAAATAATTGATCACTTCCCTGTGGACTTGTTCTATATCATAATTCAACAGTGCTTCAATTTCAAAAGTTGGTAGCAACCTACATTTGACAGCTTATAACCTGAATGTAACCTCTCAGAGCCTTCTTTCCAGATGTGAGAGTCCTCATTGTATGAATTGAATGTTTCTCTTGTCCTCAAAATTCATTGCTGAAGCTCTAAATCCCAGAATGGCTATATTTGAAGATAGAGCCTTCGAAAAAAATAACTATGGGTAAAATCAGGGTAGGGTCCTGATTTAATATAATTAGTGTCTTTATAAGAAGGGACACCTGCTCTCTCCCATATCCACCAAGGAAAGGCTGTATATGAGCACACACTGGGAAGCTGGCCATCCGCAGCCCAAAGGAAGATCCTTCATAGACACCAGCCCTAGGGAGGTCTTCTTTGATTTCCTGTCTCCAGAACTAAATTTCTGTTGTTTAAGAGTCTGAGTCTTTGATATTTTTTTATGTCAGCCTGAGCACACTAATATACTTCACCACTGTGTGACTCCTGGGCTCCATGGAATCATCTTCTCCATCATTTCATCTGCCATTTTCTCGATTTTGTCCTTATCCTTGAAATGCAGCAGTTAGATTGACATATTCTGTTTCTAGTGTGACCTCACCAAAGAGGAGCAGGTAGTTAGTTATTTAATAAAACTCTTAAGCATGAAGCAGTTTTTCAGAGAAGCTTGTTGTCTGTATGCTTTAGGATTGACTGTTCTTTTGTCAGTAATAAAACTCAGAATCTAGTCTCCATGTTCCATTCATGTGTGACTTCCTAGAACTTTAGGCTAAGAGTGGTAGCCACAGAATGCTAAAGAAGACAGCAAGCTGGGTTGACTGGCTATCTGCTTTGTTTTGAGCTTTGTGCTAAGGGCTTTATTCATATGCATTGCCAATTTAATGGTCTCTCCTCTGCTATGACCTAAATTTTCAGGGGATGAGAAAAATGGAGGCTCTCCATATGAAGCCTCTCATGTTTGGCCTAGCACTTCCTATCTATCCAGGCTGATCTTTCTCATACTGAGTTTTATTCAAGGCCAATAATTGTTCATCCTGTGACTTGCAGCATTTCTCACCTTTCATGTATGCTCTGCTCTCCTTATTCAGATTTGATGCTCTGTGGCCCTTGTAATAATCACCCTCTTGAAAAGCCCTCATACTGTTGCTCTTTCTTCATTTCACTTTAATTACCCAGCCCCAAATCTCATCTAGGGATGAACCCAATTTTCTGCCTACTTTATCCCAGTACCTGAACAGGTGAATGTGACTGCCACACAGCAAATTCATGACTACCTACCTTAAAGGACCCATGAGTACTACCAGGCAACATCTCTGCCCTATCTAAGTGCATTCACTCTCCCACTTCCCTAATCATTTCACATCTTTATTCTTCCCAAATCTCCCAAATGCCTCCACAACTCTCAAATTAATTATCTCAATGAGAAAACAGTGTATCATGCTGTCACTTGATTATAATTGCAGCCCTAAACTGGCTACACAAGCACCCAAATAACTTGTCTTTAATAATGATTGTAAATACTCCTCCTCTACCTGTTTGTTATTCTATCCCCTTTCTGCTACTGAAGGGCAGCACTCCAGCAGTTGTCTCCTCAATCCTCCACCACCATTTCTTTAATTCCTATTGAGTCATCCCATCAGCAGACAGACATGCTGTTATTCCTCCCAATTACAACACCTCTCATACTCAATTGCACCACCTTTGCCATTCCATTTCTCTGTTGCCATTTGCAGCAAAAATCTCTCAAAATCATTTCCATTTATCTTCTCATTCTTCCTCAAATCAGTTTCAAATAGGCTCTCATCTCATTACTCCTCCCAAACTGCACTTGTCAAAGTCACCAGCAAACTTATGTTGAGAACAAATATTTGGTGTATGAATTAATAAAATAAATACTGAGTATAAAGTGGTAAATGGATCCAAAAACACCCTTTGCCTAAGTCATGATTTTGCTGGAGGCGAGGCATGGTTAAATATTAATGATTACCCTCACTAGCACAATAACAACTTTTCAAAAGTAAAGAAACTACTGTTTTTCTTAGCAGAGAGGAAAAATAAGAAAAATAGAATCAAATTTCTAGGACGCTCATCACTACAATGATGTTCACAATGAATCTATTGACATGCTAACAAATTTATTTCTAACAACTTTCAAAACATTTTAATCATGAAAAAAGATTCATAGTTTAATATACAAAGAGATGACTCATTATTAATCACCATAATATAGAATTTCTTAAAAGAAATTATTGCTGAGGCAGCAGGTAGGCAGAAAGCCCATGAGTAAAATTTTTGTGCTATCCTGATTTATAATACCTTGGGCTCACCAGGAGCCCAAGACTATTGCCTCCATATTCTTCCTTTCAGGGATCCTAATAGGACTGATGGTGGTGGTGGTGTTAGGTGCCATACACGTGAGTCCAACTCATAGCGACCCTATGTACAACAGAACAAAACACTCCCCTATACTGTGCCATGTCCAGCAGTATTGGCAGTGCTTCTCTGCTATTCATAGGGTTTCCAATGGCAGATCATTTCAGGAGTGGATTGTCGTTCCTTCTCCCTAGCCTGTAGCACCTGGTGTTTCCAGGAAATCTTCCATCCAAGCACTTAACCAGGCCAACCCTGCTTAGCTTCCAAGACCAGGCAGGATCAGATGCCCAAGTGCTATGGCTGCAGACTCAATAGGACTGGTAGTGATATCAAAATTAGAATAAATTGTAAATTTTTATATAAGTCCAGTTTTTGAAAAGCTGCAGATAACCATGAAATGATGACTTAGACTAAGTTGCTATCAAACAAATGTTTTAGAGCTGTAGCACAGTGGCAGAGAACTTGCCTCGTATTTATAAGACCCTGGGATTAAATCCAGAACTACACACAAAAAAAATTAGTTTCCAAAATATGTTAAAATTATGTTACATAGCCCCGCGTGGTGGCGCACGCCTGTAATCCTAGAGGCTCGGGAGGCAAAGACAGGAGAATCGCAAGTTCGAGACCAGACGCAGTCTGCATAACTTAGAGAAACCCTGTCTCAAAAAGTAAAAAAAAAATGGGCCGGGGGGGGGGGGCGGGGCGCAGCTCAGTGGTCCAGCATTTGCAGAGCATGCAGGTGTGAGGCCCTGGGTTCAACCCCTAGTACCGCAAGAAAAAAAAAAAAAATTATGTTACATATGTTAAGTGCCATCAAGTCAGGTCCAACTCATGGCAATCCTATGTACAACAGAATGAAACACTACTCGACACTGTGCCATGACCGGCACTATGTCAGTGCTTCTCTACGATTTATAAGGTTTTTTATGGCTGATTGTTTCAGAAGTGGGCTTCCAGGTCCTTCTCTCAAGCCTACAACATCTCGAATTCCCAGGCTATCTCCCATCTAAGGACTAACCAGGCCCAACTGTACTCAGCTTCCAAGATCTATCAGAGGCCAGGGTGGTATGGCTGTAGATTTGTTACATGTAGTCTTTGTTATTCTATTCTCATTGACATACAAACAAAGAATTGAAGTGATAATATTTGTGAATAGTGATAGGGACTTTAGTTGTTAAGTTCCACTGAGCTGTTGAAAGCCATACCTCTAGCATCCCTCAGGTCTACAGGAGAGTGTAGAGATGCTATTGGTAGGTGGCTTCAGTTGATTTGGGTAGTCAGCATCAATAAATACCACCTGCTACAAATGTTCCACCCACTGTGTGAAGAGCACCATGTTAGCCATTATGCAGTGTTAGCAAATCCTAGGTCATTGTCATTTTCATGCTTGACCAGCCTCATAAAATGAGACAATTCTATATTTGCAAAATTCTAAATATTTCTGAGTATCACAATAAAAGCCCATAAATTAAAACAATTTCCCATCATTTGCAGCTTCTTTTATTAATCCACTTGATTAGAAAAGTTCATTTGGTTATATTTAAAAGAACTTGAGGTTACAATTAAATAGAGCTAAAAAAATGGTACCTTGAAGTATGTAAGATAACTCCTAGAGGAAGGAAAGTAAAATTTCATTTTTCCCATTGGCCTAGGTTTTATGCAATCTTTGGAAATTTCTTAGATCATTAGCCCATCTCTAAAGATAAATCTGAAGCTAACTGCTCCATTTTGTTTGACACAATTTTCTAAGGGCTAAAATAACTTTGAAGCAGAGCCCTGAGATGGTTCAGAGGACAACAGTTACAGCCAGGAATGATTCAAAGGAGAGTCTAGGGCTATCCAGATCATAGATAAAAATTGCATAATAACAAGGAAAGATGTTCTCTTAGGGTTTTCCTTGAAGGCTTAAAACAGTGTCTCAAAATGGTCTGGTTTCTATCCCATCCCTAAGTTTTGACAGTCACTGCAAGGACCCTGGAATATGCATTTTGCATGGTCCCCACGTGCTTCTTATCACCCTGTACAGTTTGAGAACCACTACTCTCTGAAATAAAGTTGGTCAAAGGTATTTATTTACCAGTGCACCTCAAACTTTAAGTGGCACCTGCAGAGTGCCTCTAGTCTCTTTAAAAGTTAAATAATAAAGGAAAAAGCATCCTTCACATCTCAGCCGCCTGTATTAAGATAACCAAGGAATAGATGAAAATACACAGTGTGTTCACAAGCCAGAGAACCCATACCTGTTCATTTGAATGCTCTATTCAAACCCTCTTTTTTCTTGCCATCTATTTAGCATTCTTTGACTTAACCATTCTCCTCAGATTATTTCTTTTCTTTCTCTCTCTCTCTCTCTTTTTTTTTTCATGAGACTAAAGTTTTGCCTGTGACTGCCTAGTGTGAATTATACTTCAGATGATGGGAGCAAGAAGAAACAGAGAGCACTTCCCTTTACTGGTAATCATTTGTGCTGAAAAATAGCACATATTAAAAGGTGGAGCAAATATTGTAATCTTGTAGTTGAAATTTTTATTATTTTCTCACACTCTCTATCTTGCTTTATTTTCTCAATAGGATTTAGTCCTCATAAATTTATTACAATTTTTAAATTTTATGCAGAACTGGAGTGATGAACATGAAGCAAATAGATTCCTTTCTAGTTTTTCAAATTCCCAACCAATTTCATTAAGTATTCTTTAGAACATAGATCTCAACAGAAGAAATCTAAAAAGAATTAAAAAAATAAAACCCCTTACCTTTAAGGAAGTAAATTGAGTTATAGTTACTAAAGTTACTAAAGAAAAAACTCATAAGTAATCATGCCAGCAAGGTAAATAATGCTCTATAATGTTCAACAACAATCCAAAAGGAAAACCCTCAGCTAGATGGGTTGACACAGTACAACAACAAGCTTACACATAAATAAGATCGTATGCCAGGTACAGAATCGGGAAGTGTTTCGTTTTGCTGTACATAGGGTCCCTATGAGTAGGACCTGACTCTATGGCACCTAATGCAGCAATAACATTCTATTACTGTTTTAGTAAAGGAAATTATGATTTCTATCATCTTTGAGGTCTATAGAGCCAATAGTAAATGAAGATTTCTTAAAGCTGGTTCAGAGTCTCCTACAAGGAACATTAGCCCTTCTGTGAGTCCTTCTTCTATACTCTAAACTTATATTTCATGGGTGTGTGCAGCTCATAAGCATAATTTACCATTTTGGGTGGCCAGTCTTATGTGTCAACTTGTCTAGCTACAATCCTCAATTATTTCATCACATACTCATCTAGGTGTGGCTGGGGAGATATTTTGTAGATGTATTGATTGATAGTCATAAACTGTTAATTGTATGTAAGAGAGATTACACTAGGTGATCTGAATAGGCCTGAGTCAATTAGTTAAAGCCCATAAAAACAGGGCTGAGACATCTCTAATAAAGGAGATATTCTGCGTTGGGACTGCAGCTTGAGCCTGTTCCTATAAGTTCCCATCAGCTCTTCCACCATTCTGCCCTATGGATTTTGGACTTACCTAGAATCTTGCAAGCCAATTCTTTGTAATAAATCTCTTAGTGTATATTTCCTGCTGCTTCTGTTTTTCTGGTTGAACCTTGACTGATACACCAGTTATTATTTACTCACATGTCAATTCATTAATGTGCTTAATTTCTCAGCATTCAACACTGGGTTAGGTACTGGAGATTCAAAATATTTCATGTCCAAGGCATGGCTTTGACAAGAACAAAGACAGCATGTATTGAGGGTAGGGCCCTCAAATACTATTAATTTACTGTACTATCAGATAGAAGACTAAACCTAGTAAACAAAAAGACGGTTGGGACTCAAAAAAATGAGACCCCTAAGCACAGGGCTTTGACGCGCTGAGCTGAAGAAGCCATCTCACAGTCAACATACCTCTAACCTTTCTTTACTTCTCCCCCAAGCACAGCAAGAAGCTCTCTCTGAAGTTCTTGTATCTGACTGCAGAAACTTCTTCCAAAAGAAATGCAATTCCCTGAAACCATCTCCCTAGGAATTTCATTAAATAGACAGGAAATGTTAACCTCTCTGGAAAAGAAAAGAGATTGAGAGTCATCACTTTGCCCAGACAGACTTCATTAACTTTTTTGAAAGCACCTTCAATAAATTATATAGAAGACTTTATCTACAAAAGGCAACCTGTATTTCCAGTGAAGTTCTGCCCTTTACCTTCTAATACCTTGCTGCTACCTCCCTCAGAGCAGAGAACTTTGTCCCACACCATTGCCTGGTGTTTGGAATTGCTCCTTTATTTTAAAAATTATTTATCACTCTGCTAAAATTGCCACAGCCCCGCACCTGCTTCTCGCCTATGAAAAGGACATTTAAGTATCAACCATCTGACCCCTTATACAAATTTCATGTTTTCCATGCTTATGCATGCTTACAGATTCATATAATGGTTCCTCCTGTTAATCTATATATGGTAAGTTAATTTCAGTGAAACTTCAAAGAGCAGAGGGGAAATTTCCTCTGACTCTACAGAGCCAATCACGATGCTGAAAAGCTTCACATGTATCAATATATCAATCATCACAACCACTTTATGAGGTGCTACACTTTCAATCTAAAATGTCCCCCAAAAGTCATGTTTGAACACTAGTTCCCCTGGTGGTGGTGCTGTGATGGGAGCCTATGGAACTTTGGGATGTGGGACCTATTTGGAAGAAAGAATCACTGGGGTTTTCTTATTCCCAGTGTATTGTGATTTCTTTTCTTTTCTTTTTTGTCATCATGAAGGAGTATTGAACTTTGTTTATTTTTTTAAATCTAGGGTGCTGTTTATCTGATTTTTCTTCTTTAATCTGTTAATGTGCTAAGTTGTGCTGATTCGTCTTTAAATTCAAAAGTAACACTACAACACCAAGATAAACCTCACTTTGTCATGACACATTATCTTTCCTTATATAACATTAGACTTAATTTGCTAAATGTGTTCCAGGTTTTTACATCTCCATTAGTGAATGGTATGAGTCAGTACTGTCTCTTGTTAGATGTCCTTATTGGATCGTTATTGGTACTAGTGTTAGTGAGGAATCAGAAAAGGAGTTGTGAATTATTGCCTCTGTCTCTAAAATGATTTTTTAATTTGACTTGAATTATTTTTTCCTTAATTATTTGACAAGATCTGGGACAATATCCCAGATGGCCAGTAACTGGGAAACTGCCCATGTTTTTAAACAAGCTTCCTTGTCACAGGTAGGTTTTGTCTCCTTGTTTGTACACTGTCAGCTCTTGTGCCCCTTTCATAGCCTGACTTGGCCCCAGAGACTTTCCTTGGCCACCACAACCTGCAGGAACTCAATTTCCCCTGGGGCCTCATGTGAAATAAGTGTGTGTGGCCCTTCTATACCTTTTGTGTTTGCCATTTTCCTCATGAGTTTTTGTACTCTTTCATAAAGTTTCTTAATATCCTCCCTCCCTCCCAGGGTGGCTGACAGTGTCCTAGAGGGCCACAGGACATGGGGGGAAGGTGCAGTACACCTAACTCCTAGTATAGTGCCACCTACATAGGGACCATTGGAACACGACTGTGGGTGAGGGGAAGGGCAGATGGTCACTAGTTTATGGTACAGATGCAAAGGAAGCGCATCTATTTTCTGGTTACTGATTTTAACTCCCAGATTCCTTATATAAAAAGAAGTCCACTGTCTGCCTCTCTGAAACCTAATTCCTTACTCCCGGAATTATTCAATAGCCCTGGAAGGTGAGTTAGGCCTAAATAGTTATTTCAAAGACAGCCAGAGAGGTGAAAAAAGGGAAGGCTGGTGGGTCTGATCATATGGTCACTTTGGTCATTTTACTTGCTCAAGAGCAATACCTTACGGTCAGGTGGCTGCATCTCCATTTCCCTGGTGGTCCTGGCTGCTTTGGCTCCCTGTAAACACTACAGTCCTACCCCTTCCTGGACTTCAAAGTTGCAGCTCACATGCTCTGACTTTGTTCCCCAGGTAAAGTGTGCATTTATGATAGGGTCTGGGGAGACTTTCCTGTCTCAGCACAAGCTGTGCCAGAGCTAGGCCTCTTCCCAAACCCGCAGCTGTTTATGCTAAGTCTAACACCCTCTTTCCTCCTTGTATGTCTCCTGAAGGCTCTGCTGAAACTGACGCTCTCTCTCTCTCTGATGACCTTGAAGAAAGCTTTTCTGGTTTATGTAGATTTTTCTAATCTTCACTGTCAGGGTTAGATAATGTATTCTCCTTCCAGCTCCCAATGAAGATAAACAAAGTTACAATTAAAAATCAAATGAATTTATCAAGCCAGGAAAAAAATGTGTCAATCAAGGGACTACATGTATAAATAATAACCAGAGCATATGCCTTGGTCCAATAAAACAAACCCTTTTTTCATGTATATTTCTAAAGGAGAAGCAGATACATCAAGGTGTTATGGTGCAATGATGCTAAAAGCCCATTTAACAAGCCAACTTTTGTTCTTAAGCCAGCTCTACAAACAGATTTCACATAATAATTTAGCTGCCTGTGTAAGTTTTTTTTTTTTTTTTTTTTTTCCTGAGGGAGAAAATACATTTCTCATTAGAAATGGAAAACCTCCTCTTCTGGTTTTTATATCTCAATTCTGTGACCATAAATGAAGTCAGTATTTCCACTGAGTAACAAACCTGATCTCTGTAGTGGCAGTTCTAAATATTGCATTCAGAAAAATCCAGCCCTGGTCTGTGTTGGATTTGCTAATGTAAAGCCAGTCATGTATTTCCAAGTGATATGTAGATTTCTTGCAAGCAGTCTTTCTTCAGATGGCAACACACATATTAATACACACACTAGAAACATAAACACATTTTAACTGTCATGATTGAATGATGCTAAACTCAGTATTTTGGAAACTCATATATAAAAGGAAACAAGCATTTTTTCATGCCATTTCCTTGCCAATCATATCAGGGAGTATCAAATACTTGATGGAGAAAGGTTACTTATTTCAGAAATTTCTCAGCTAGTAAATGAAAGGGAATATTAGAATTAGAGTACAATGATTTAGCAACTCCTCATGGATTAATGAATATCATTAATACTTAACATGGCTGTTAACAGTCATAAAAATAGAGGAACAGAAATATTTGATTCCTAAAGAATTCAGCAGAACTTCCAAAGTAGTCTTCCCTTCCAAAATTTAAATAAATGAATCAAGCAAACCACATGAAGCCTTTCTATCCACTAATTACACACACACACACACACACACACACGTACTGGGGAAAGAAGAAAATATTAAAGAGCAGAATGAGATGTAAACAACAAAATCCGGAGTATAAGAAGTCCTATAGGAAAGATAATCCACTTTCTTCAAAAACTAAATTTGGTGCATACTTGTAATCCTAGCAACTCAGGAGATACAGTCAAGAGGATCACAAGTTTTGAACCCAAAGGCATTCTGCGTAACTTAGAAATACCCTGTGTCAAGATTAAAATAAAAAAATTAAAAAGGGGCTGGTGGGCGCAGCTCAGTGATAGAGTGTTGGCAAAGTATGCATGAAGGTGTAGGTTCAACCCTCAAGACCAAAAAATAAAAAATAATAAAAAAGGAAAGAAGGAAAGAAAGAAAGAGGGAGGGAGGGAGGGAAGGAAGGAGAACAGGAAGGAAGGAAGGAAGGAAACTAAAAGAGTAAAAGGAGATGGAGAAGAATCCATAAATTAAAGTAAATTTAAGAGCTGTCTCAACTAATCCAATAGGAGGTTACACTTGAATTTTGATTTGAACAAATTATTTTAAAATGACATTTAGGAAATAATTAGAAATCTTAATATTGACAGGATATTTTGTGAATTAAGAAAAAGTTAAGTTTTATGAGATGAACATCGGACAGTTATTGTATTTCCAGAGTCCTATCTTTTAGAAATCCATACTGAAGTATTTCAGGGTATAATATCCAGGATTTGTTTCAAAATAATACAGGAGTAGGAAATTTGTGGGTGTATAGATGAAGCAAGTTGTCCTTGAGCTGATAATTTTGGGAGCTACGTGATGGGGACCAGGAGACTACTATACCATTAAGCCAACTTTATACATGTTAGAAATTATTATTTCAATATTGGATATTAAAATACTGCTTTTCATAACAGAGAGTTTTGAAAGTCTACAATAATAATAAGACCTTGGAAATTCTCAGTCTTAGCTTCTCATAAAGTAACTGATTAAGGTAGAACTCCTCCAACCCCATGTTATGCTCTATAAGAACATAGGGACATTTCATTCTGTGGTTGTCAGGTTATTTTCATATTGGCAAAAAAAAGTGGATAATAAAACTGAAACATAGTGATGTTATACTTAGAATCACTGAATTTTAAAAGCTGTAAATAAAATATTAATGGCAGTGTTAAAAAAATTCTACATACCCTATGCTAATGATATTATTTTTATGAGTTTTCTAGGGTGATGATTCAGCCAAAATTTATTAGTATGAATGAAGACAATAATTTTTGTGGGTGTGCACAAATATCTTACATGTTAGAGAGAAGGTGAGGAATAAAAGACATTAAAACAATGCAGAAAAGCCTTAAAATTTATTGTATAATGGGTAGAAAGGGACATAACTCAAAATATGTTTCCAGATTTCCATAATATATTTGTTTCCGCACTGAGTTAGCTACTGTACTTTAGCCAATGTTATAGATTACTCTAAAAGATTATAAAAAGGATATAGGTGTATATTTGTATGCATATCAAAGGGCAAATAACTAGGTGGATAAACAGTAAAAGATGAAGGCTATATATTTACTTTTATTTTCTAGGATTTTAGGGACATATACAACATTGATATGTGATTAGACTAATGCCATTATTGAAGAATAATTATGGTTAAATTTTCACTTGGATTTAACATTTAATGTTTATTTGTTTAGGACTGCTAGAAAGCTGCCAACACAGATGAGAGTTGGTGTTGCAGTTTGAGTCTGAAATGTACAGGCTGGAGAGCCACACAGGCAGTGTTTCCATGCTAGATTATTGAATCAGAATGTCTTGTTCTTCCAGAAACTTCAGTTTTTGCTCTTACAGTCTTCAACTTTTTGAAGGAGGTCCACCCCCATTATTGAGCTTTATGTCTTTTATTAAAGTCAGTTGGTTGTAAGTGTTAATTGTATTTATAGAACACTTTCACAGTAATATCTACACTAGTGTTCGATCAAAAATGGGGCATCATAACCTTGCTTGGTTAATAGATAAAATTAACCATGACTGCTGCTTTAGATTGTTTGTTTGTTTGCTGTGATATTTGGGAGTTGATTCCAGGGCCTTGCACATACTGTGCAAGTGCTCTACCACTGGTCTGCACCCTAGCCCATTTTTAGATTTTTAAAAAAATTTTGAGATAAGGTCTCTAAGTTACACAGGCTTCCTCTGGCCTCAAACTCACAATTCTCTTGTCTTAGCCTCCTGAGTCTCTTGGATTAGAGGGGTGTGCCACAGCATCCAGCTCCACAGGTGTATATTTTAAACTATAATGTTTTGATTAAAGGGGGATCAAAGACTATTTATACTATGTAATTGAAATATGGGAATAAATATGTTTATCATTTTTAGCTAAGACTATAATTTCTACTTTGCTACAGCAATGTTTACTATACCTCAATAATTGTTTATTGAGCACCTACCATGTGCCAGAGACTGTGTTAAGTGCTAGACCACAGCATTGGATAAGTTATATGTTAGTTTGAGAAGCATAGTCCTTTAATGGGGAATTTAATCTTGCTGCAGCAGCTGGCATAGAGGTGGTGGAGGGAAGTCTTTGATGATGTGACATTTCAGCTAAGGCTTGAAGAAAGAACAAGACTTTATCACGGGTAGATGGAAATTAGAACATTCTAGGCAGAGAGAAGACAGGCAAAGGCCAGGAGTTAAGTAAAGTGCTGCAGTTGCTGAAAGATGTCCAATTTGGCTTCAACATATATATAGCAAAAAGAAAGGTAGAAAATCAAGCTAGAAAGGTAAGGTCCTTAAAAGACTAATTATTCTTCAATTTTATCTCAGGGGCCCTAAAATAACATGTATTAATTGATCCTTTTCTTTTCCATCATGTCAGAAAATAAAAGAATATAATTTAATGGAGAAGAGATGAACATGGTGTATAACATCATCTGTTGCTGTTCTCGTTACTTGGGAACAGAGAAATTCATAAAACAAATCAATAAAGTATCACTTTGTCTTTAAAAAGGTATGATTCCATTAAAATACAACTTCAGACTGAGGAAACAAATCAATGTCTAATGTGTTCCTGGTTAAGACGTTGTTTGTGATTCTTGATCTCTTCAAGAACACAACGGTTTGTACACTTTGTTTTGTGATTCTAAATTATGTGATTGGTTGCTTTAATTAAGAGGAAAAAGCCTTGACTGTAATGGGAATCCTTCTTAAGTGGAAACTGGGGTCCAAATATATGCCTTATTACTAAAATTACTTGACTGCTCTTCATGGTGCTAATGTAAATTCAATTATTTTTATAGGTGTTAAGAAGATTTCTGGGAAAAGGATTCATGATAGATACCACATTAGTTTTCAGACACACAGTCAACAGGAAAGTCTCATAAAGGAAGGCGAGCAGTGAAGAAACCAAGTTCAGATGATGAGGAAGTCCTGTGTAGCTCTTGGAGTGTCTTTACCCCAGTGGACAAATAAGCTTGATGATAAATTTGTTGGCATCCCCAGCCTTTGACAGCAGTGATGATAACTATTGTGCCACCTGGCTCAACCCTACTACATAATTATGCAGTATGTGCAAGTTTGGGAGTGAATCTGGTAGAACTGTAGACTTGAGGCATGGATCAAAGCAACAGATGTAAGGCTTTGACTCTGGAGATGTGTTGTAAAAGAAGGATTAGCCTCAGTGGTCCTGACGAGCAGCAGCAGCACCCTAAATGTGACCCAGAGCAACAGAGCTACAGCTGCCTTCTATGTGCCATCAAAAGCAGGTAGACAGAGAAGGAGCTGTTTTCCAGTGCATTCGAATGACTATCCAGAACAGTGCAACAGTGGGATGGTTTGCTGAAGGGCCTACGTACTTACAACAGGCAAGTGGTGAGCGCTGCCTGTTCAAGCCTGACTATCCCTGAATACGGCACATCCTCTATGACATTGTTGTCCCAAATGAGGAGGTTAAGTCCCAATGCAAGGCCTATGCACTAAGAAGGCAACACTAAATAATGGTAGCCCAAACCTTCCACTGTACCTTTCAGAGGAGTAAGGATGCATCTTTCCTAAGTATTTTATTCTCCTCAACTGTTCCACATAAATGCAGTGCTGTGTTGACATTGCTAACGTTCTTTAGTGATATAGCTCTTTACCTAAGTCTTGCCTATGGAGCCAGGATGGCTAGTTAGGAGGGGATCCAGGCTCAGCCAGTCACACTAACTTTCTTTGTAATCATCTGTTGTTAGGTGTTGTTGAGTTGTTGTGACTCATAGTGACTCTTTGTACAACAGATGGAACATTCTCCAACACTATATCATGCCCAGCACTATTGTCAGTGCTTCTCTGCTATTCATAGGATGTTCAATAGCAGATTGTTTGAGGAGTGGGCTGCCTGGTCCTTCTCCCAAGCCTCCAGCACCTCGTATTCCCAGATGGTCTCTCATAGGAGGACTAACGAGGCCTGACCTTGCTTAGCTTCAGAGATCAGATGAGATTGGACACCAGGGTGGTACAACTGTAGGCTTGTAATCATCAGACACAATATAATGATTAGAATTCCAAAGGGAAATTGGGAGGAGGGTTTTTAGAAGGTTTCCATTTTTCAGCGACTTCTAAACTCTTGTTGTCAGGTGCAGTCAAGTCATGTCCAACTCATAGCAACCCTCATAGGCTTTTCAATGGCTGGTTGTTTTGGGATTGCCTCATGAGTGGACTTCCATGTCCTTCTCCCATTTTTGCAGTGCTGGGAATCAAACCAAGGGCCTCCAAGAGTGCAGAGCGGCGATCTACCAACTGAGCTAAATCCCAACCCCTTCTAAACTCTATTTTTCTCATAATCCAGAAAGCCAGAGGCATCATTACCTTTGCCAAGGCAATAATATTTGCCCAGTCACACCATTGCCTGAAAGAGTGGCTGAGGTCTTTCCTTGAATCTATGTAACAGCAAGTGTCATCCTAGAGATTTACCAGGGAAACTGGAATTCTACAAAGGATGACTAAATTAGAAATCTGAGAAATAAAAGTACCAGCATCCTCCAAACTGTCTCATTATTACTTAACTGGTAATTGGAATATATGTCCCTTTTTATCAGACCCTCATTATAGCCTATAGTATGTAATGACCCACATACTATGTACAGTCTCTTACTTTGAGTTGGTCATGAGGCTCCTCAGACAATGCAGAATTCTAAGGGTTGACCCATAAGTGCATGACTGATTTCAAAACTGTGTGTAATGAAGACATTAATGGATTGAAAATATTATATTAGAGAGTGGCAAAAAAAAACCAACAATAAGCCAAATGAATCAATTGAAAGTTCAAAAGCTTCCCCTTAAATAAGTATCATATTTAGTTGTAAAATTGAAACCCTCAAAGTTATTATCACTAACTTACCTTTTTGGATAAACTGTGAGGGATTTTGTTTGTTTGGTGGAAAAAAATTACTTATATGTGTTTTAAGAATTGTGAAAAAATATATGAATAAAAGACTTTCATCTCTCCTTTAAATTATACTGTTATCATGTTGGTTTCAATTGTGCTTATTTCCATTTAACATGCATATTTCATTTGCATGAATGGAAAACAAAATTTAATAACTCCAAATGAATGTAGTAATCTTAAGGAACTAATCAACTTCTTTGGACATGAATTAAATTGGACAGCAGTTTTGCACTGTCATATTGCCATTCAGATAACACTTAGACAAAAACTTCATTTTCAAAATATATAATTCCTGTTGGCATAGTACGCTTATGGAAGAAACTTTTTAATTATAAAGAAATCAAATGATATCAGACCTTGACTTTACAAATTGTACTACCGATAGAATATGTTTGTACTTCGTTGTTGTGAAAGGAATGCATATAATGAGTACTTTCCCAGAAAGATTACTTCTCCTTTGTTCAGATTTACCTCTTCTAGATTGGTTCTCCTACCTCTTCATGTGAACTTTCAACTCCTTAATTGCTTCAAATAAGCTTTTTTAAAGTTGTATTTAAAAATTAATTACAAATAGTAAGTTTACACTGGTAAGAGTCAAGATACCGATGGTTTTATTTCATAGAGTAGCACTAACAGAACCATGGGGAGAAAAATACTAAGATAATACTTTAAAACTGAGGATCACAATATGGCTTTGAATGAATAATTTCATTACCATCCATCATTTTATAGGGAAGAGAATAGATTATACTAGTTACTAGGATCTGTGAATAAGGGAAATAGAAGAATTGATGTTTTTGAATTATGGTGCTGGAGATGAATACTGAATATACCACGGACTGCCAAAAGAACCAATAGATCTGTCGTAGAAGAAGTGCAACCAGAGTGCCCCTTGGAAGGAAGAATGGGTAGATTGCATCTGACATATTTTGGACATGTCCATGTCAGGAGGGACCAATCGCTGAAAAAGGACATGACATTTGGGAGAGTGGCAGGTCAACAAAGAAAAGGAAGACCCTTAACTAGATGGACTGACACAGTGACTGCAACAATGGGCTTAAACATGAAAAGATCATGTGTACAGTACAGTGTTGGGGAGTGTTTTGTTCTGTAGTACCTAGGGTTGCTATGAATAAGAACCAACTCAACAGCACCTAACAACAACCATTACTGGAGTCTGAATGTCTGTGGCCTCTTCAAATTCATAATCCTCATCCATAGGATTACCAATATTCAAAAAGAGGCCCAAGGGAGTTTGTGTGACGTTTACACCATGTGAGGACCCATGAAGAAGGTACTGTGTATGGGAAAGGAGGCCCTCACCAAATATTGCTAGTACCTTGATCTTGGACTTCCTGGCATACAGAAGTGTGAGAAATGAACTTTTGTTGTTTAAATGTTACCTAGTCTAAGGTATTTTGTTATAGCAACCCAAATTGAGTAAGACACAAATGTAAAACAAACATACATAAATATACATATCTGAATGGTACAAGTCAACATTTTCAGTGTATTCCTATATAAACATCCATTTTATTATTATTCAGATCAAGAAATCAAACACTGTATTAGCTTTCTAAACCTGTAACAAAGTAATCCAAATTGCTTTTGTTGTTAGGTGCCATGGAGTCCAGTGTGATTCATAGTGACCCTATGTACAGCTGAACGAAACACTCCCCCATTGTGTTCCAAGCATAGGATCTTATTTATGTTTAAGCCCATTGTTACAGACACTGTGTCAAAGCCATCTGGTGGAGGGCTTTCTTTTTTTCATTGACCTGTCACTCTCCCAAACACGATGTCTTTCTCCAGGGATTAGTCCCTCCTGACTATATATCCAAATTACATAAGACACAGTCTAGCCATCCTTGCTTCCAAGGAGCTCTCTGGTTGCACTTCTAGGACAAATACGTTGGTTCTTTGAGCAGTCCATGGTATATTCCATAGTCAGTTCCAGCACCATAATTCAAAAGCATCAATTCTTCTCCTGTCTCCCTTATTCAAAGTCCAGCTTTCACAACCATATAATGCGACTGAAAACACCATGGCATGAGTCAGGCATACCTTCGTCTTCAATGTGACATCTTTACTTTTCAATACTTTAAGGAGATCTTTTGCCACAGCTTTTCCCAAAGCAATGTATTTTTTGATTTCTTGACTTCTGCTTCCATGGATGCTGATTATAGAACCAAGTAAAGCAAATTCATAGACAATCTCAATCTTTTCTCCATTTATTGTAAAGTTGCATACTGACCCAGTGGTAAGGATTTTTGTTTTGTTGATGTTTAGTGGCAATCCATACTGAAAGCTATGTTCTGTGATCTTCATCAGTTAATGTTTTAAATCTTCTTCACTTTCAGCAAGCAGAATTGTGTCATCTGCATAATGCAGGTTGTTAATGAATCTTCCTCCAATCCTGATGCCACATTCTTCTTCATAAATTCCAGCTTCTCAGATTATTTGCTCAGCGTAGAAATATGGTGAAAGGATACAGCCCTGACCCACACCTTTCTCAGAGATTGGTGTGACAAGCCAAGGAATGCCACAGATTGCCAGCAACCACCAGAAACTGGGAAAGAGGGGTGTTTCTTTGTTCTAATAGAACAACTGCCTCCTGGTTCATGTATCCCCTTATGTCTGTCAGCTTGCCGCACTGTGGGGGCCTGCATGTTGCCATGAGGCTGGAAGCTATGCCACCAGTATCTCAGATACCAGCAGGGTCACCCAAGGTGGACAGGTTTCAGCTGAGCTTCCAGACTAAGACATACCAGGGAGTAGGACCTGGCAAACCACTCCTTAAACAACTTGTTGTTGTTGTTGTTAGGTGCCGTCGAGTCGGCATCCGACTCATAGCGACCCTCATAGGGTTTTCAATGGCAGACTGTTTCGGGATTGACTTGGGAGTGGATTGCCAGGTCCTTCTCCCATTTTTGCAGTGCTGGGAATTGAACTCTGGACCTCAGAGACTGCAGCGCAGCGCTCTACCAACTGAGCTAAATTCCAGCCCCCCTTAAACAACTAGCCATTGAAAACCCTATGAATAGCAAAATCTAAACTAGGTGGCTTAAACAACAGAAATTTATTCACTCACAGTTATGGAGGATAGAATTCTGAGATCAAGATATGGGTAAGGTCGGTGCCTTCTGAGGGCTCTCAGGAAAAATCTGCTTCATGCCTCTTTCCTGGTTTCTGGTGGTTGCTGGCAATCTGTGGCATTCCTTGGCTTGTAGATTCATCACACCAATCTCTGCCTTTATTTTTACCTGGCCTTTTCCTTGAATTTCTCAAATAGTCTTCTCTCTGTACACATCTATTTCTGTGTCCACATTTCTCATTTTTATCAAGAAATAAGTCACATTAAATTAGGACCACCTTAATGACCCTTTGGAACACATTTTAACTTGATTAGCTCTGTAAAGACACTATTTCCAAAAAAGGTCCCTGTCATGGCTGGAATATACAGTGTCCCCAAAAGGTCATGTGTTTTAATATTCAGTCTCCATCTTGTGGCTTAGTCTGTGGAGGCTGTGGAAACTTTGGAAAGCAGGATCTAGCTTTGTGGAAGAGAGTCACTGGGGGTAGGCCTTTGGAGGTTTCTCACTCAGACCCAGAGCCCTGGTCACTCTGCCTTCTGCCCCAGAATGCTGTGAGTTTGTTTACCCTGCCTCTGCCGCTGCCACCAGGCCTGTCCTACTGCCATTAAGGACTGATCCTCTCACTGTGAGCTTCCAATAAATCTTTCCTCCACAACTTTGCTTCAGTTGGCTTTTCCACTATAGCAACAGCTGACTAACATAGTCACATTCTGAGGTCTTGAGGGTTAGAACTTCAAACTATCTTTTTGGGGAAGGTGACACAATTCAACCCATAACAAATGCTACAAAACCTCATAAGTATCCTGTCTCCAGAGACAACAGTGTTCTCAATTTTTTTGCCTGGATTAATTTTGCCTGTTTATTTATCTTTGTGAAATCATATGCTATGTGCACTCTTGTTTTAAACTTCTGCACATCTTACCTATGACATTCACCCATATTGTTGTACATAACAATGGCTTCTTTTTGTGTGTGTGTATGTGGTACTGGGAGGCTGAACCCAAGGTCTTGTGAGGATTTTGCAAATGTTTAATCACTGAGCCCCACCCTTATCCCCTTTTCTATTTTTCTACCTTGAGACAGGGTCTCACTAAGTTACACAGGTTGCAAACTGGTCTGGGTTTGCAATCCTCCTGCTTCAGGCTCCAGAATAGCTGGGATTACAGGTGTGCACTACCATGCGCAGTTTAGCAATTGCTTTTTATTTCATAGCTGTGTAGTAGCTTTTGTATGAATGCACCACAGTTTATTTATTCAGGGATATTTTGCTTCTTTTCAGTTTGGGGCTATTACAAATAATGTTCAACTTCCCACGGCACACATATTATCATTTCTCTTCAGTGTATATATAAAGATAGGATTAAGTCAGCAGCTGTTGCTAAACATCTTCCAAGGTGACCATACCAATTTATGCTCCCATCAGTACTTAAAGCTACTGCTAACATCACACTTATGTTTCTTTTCATGGTTCATGTAATTTTCAGTCCTGTTTTAAACAATCTTTGCTTACATCGTTGTTGTTGTTGTTAGGTGCCATCGAGTCAGTATCTGACTCATAGCGACCCTGCGTACAATAGGCGAAACACTATTTTCA
Organism: Pedetes capensis; assembly: GCA_007922755.1. Lineage (NCBI taxonomy): Eukaryota > Metazoa > Chordata > Mammalia > Rodentia > Pedetidae > Pedetes > Pedetes capensis. Next base: position 21,754 of record VMDO01013072.1, on the reverse strand, counting down.
GTGCCTCTCTGAAGCAAGTGATAGCTGTTCATATGGTTTTCAATGGCGGATTGATTTTTGGGAGTGGGTTGCCAGGTCCGTCTCCAAAGCCTACAGCACCTAGTGTTCCCAAGTGGTCTCCCATCCAAGTACTAACCAGGCCCGACTCTGCTTAGCTTCCGAGATCTGACAGGATCGGATACCAAAGGGCTACTGCTGCAGGCTTTTGCCCATGCTGTCTTAAAAATATTTTTGTGTATTTTTTAAATGTTTTAGCATGTATCTCTTCACATTTAGTTTTATGATTGCCTTAGAGACCATTTTATGAGTTGCAAGAGGTAGAGAATTAAAGATTAAGGTTCATTTTTCCTTTATAACTATCCAGTTGTAAATACCATCAAATCAGAACATTGTCTGTGAATGTAGTGTTTCCCTTACATTCCTTTCCCTGGTTTGTATCTGAGTTCCAGAAGGCTTCCACAGCACCATACACGTGGATCATTGAATCCCAATTATTCTTAGCTCCCATCTGGCTCAGGATTTTAGTTGAGCTTCCATACCAGTGCCTCCTGTGGCATTCCCAACCTCGTCATGTTCTCCAGTCTGTGGTTCACTCTGCTGTCTAGTGCTGGTGGCTATGTCTCTAAATCTCTATGTCTCTAAATCTAACTTGATTTGGTATAGGAACTCGCTGTGTGCCACAGTATATATGACTCAATCTCAACTCACTTGGAATCCATTTTGGTCACATGGTAGAATTTAGTTGATTTATATACCCTGTGTAGCCATGAAAATCTCTACTTGGCCCATGCTGGTTCCTTGGAACACTAAAAATCTTGATTTCTCAGGTGACATGTGGGAAGCAAGGGATAGCTTTCCTATACCCACAGGTCCCCAAGGTATCTAGGGATCCCACTGGCACCTCTCACACACATGGACTGAACCCAGTTTGGGGGGCAGGATTCCTTCTCAAGCCAGCCTGTTACACCATCAGTTTCCTGACTTCCTTCCTCCTCCAGCTGAGGCATTTTTCTCTCTTGGGCAGGATTGAAAATCAGTTCAGTAATTATTTCTCTGTACACATTACTTCCTCCATGTGTCTGTTAGCTTGTCGTGCTATGGGGGCTTGCCACCAGTATCTCAGATACCAGCAGGGCCACACATGGTGCACAGGTTTCAGCTTGAGCTTCCACACTAAGACAGACTAGGGAGAAGGACAGGAGAGCCCACTCCCAAGACAATTAAGCATTGAAAATCCTATGAATAACAGAGGAGCAGTGTCAAATATAGTGCCAGAAATTGAGCCTCTGGGCTTGAGTGCATTCAAGAAATGACTGGGGAAGAGTTGCTTCCTCAAAGTAGAATTGATTTTAATGATGGGAATGGAGTAAAGCCCCTGGGACCTCCTTTTATTGATGTGGCGTGACTCAAAATGAGCAGAAACATAGTGGCTGCAACAATACACTCAAACATAAACAGATTTTGTGTATTGCAGCACCGCGTTGAGAAGTATTTCATTCTGTTGTACTTAGGGTCTCTATAACTCAGATCCCAATACAACACAGCACACACATTATCTATTTCAATACCTAGCTTTTGACTAGGGTTAACTCTATTATTCTGAACATCCTTATGGGAACTCCCTTCTTTGAGAGAGAATATGCCAGTCATTTAGTTTTAAGGAGTTGTCTATGGATGGAACTATAGGTGTTCTGTGAATGAAAATTACATTGGGTTAAAATATATATAAAACAACAGCAACAATATATGACTTGAAAGTAAAACAGGACTATTTGAGATGGAAGGGGACTAAAGAGAAAGGGCAAAAACTTCGAGAAAGGATAATGTAGTGGTGAACATGAGCAAAATACATGATATAGTTGTATGTAAACATCATAATGAAGCCCGTTACATTATATCATACATTAAGAGAAAAAAATAATAACGTGAATGTATGGAACAACTTATTTTTGCATGGTAAAGGAAGTCATTAATCACATTAAGGATTTTTAAGAGGCTTATACATGAATATTCTTTGATTTGTCATGTTGCACATCATTCATAGAATATTTTCTTGAAGAATAAGTAACAAGATGAAAAAAAAGTACATCAGTTAGTATATAAAAATTGTATTCCTTATTTTAGGGAAAGAGGCAAGAGCTCCCAGGCAAAAGAAACAAATGTTCAAAGAAAAAGGAAAGATTTGAGAGGGAAAGATGAAGGCTGGAGTTTAAATGAAGCGAAGAAAATAGAAACAGAATGTCTTCTCAAGAATGGAAAGGTGTCTGATCACGAACATAAAGACATAATAAAGATATTGAGCTTTATCTCTCTACACCAATTTCTTGTGTATATGTAAGATTAGACCTAGAAATGACTCTTGATTTGGGTGAGAATAGAGGCCTCAGGTTTGTGGCTATGCTAAAATGGTTCATTCATTGAAAGTTTGCTACCTGTTTGCTGGTAAGTACAGATATTTCTCACCTATCTTAACTAATGGTATTATCTAGATTTTGTTTCAAATAACTGTTTATTAAAATTACCTACAAAAATGTACTGAAGTACATATTACAAATATAAGTAGCTTATTTAATAAAATCAATCTTAATGGGAAAATATGTTAAAATATAAATAACAAATCTATAGATTCCCCATGTGAAATTCATTGATTGCTTCATTCAAAGCCCAATGAATTCATTAAGTAGGTTGAAATCAGAAGAGTTTAAAGTGTTATACCCTTTATATAAGATAGTATTCATGTAGTTTTACCCAGGCAGCTGAGGCAGGAGGTTTGGAGTTAGAAACCAGAGGCAGCCTACACAACCTAGCAAGACCCTGTGTCAAAATAAAACATTAAAAAAGGGTTTGGTGGTACAGGTCAGTGGTAGAGCATTTGCCTATCATGCATGAGGCCCTTGTACTGCAAAAAAGAAAAGGAAGAATCTCTTCAAAATACATTAGAATCATTACATGTACCCATGAAATTGAGCCTTCAACCATAACACTGTGGCATCCGATCCTGTCAGATCTCAGAAGCTAAGCAGAGTTGAGCCCGGTTAGTACTTGAATAGGAGACCTCTTGGGAACACCAGATGCTGTAGGCTTGGTAGAAGGACCCAGCAGCCACTCCCCCCCAAAAAATTAGCCATTGAAAACTCTATGAGTAGCAGAGAAGCACTGACAATAGTGTTTCATCTGTTGTACATAGGGTTACTATGAGTCGGACACCGACTCCATGGCACCTAACAACAATCCATGAAACACTTTAAAATGCAAAAGGCTCACTGCTTATCTTGAGGCAAGAATATTTAAAAGAGGATTCTTCTTTCATAAGAGATAACAGCTTGAAATTTGCTGCCTTTTTCTATGAGGACAAGTGACTGGTAACATACTACCTAAAATAGCCACTCTCAAATTCTGATCACCCAGAGAGCTCACAGAACACAGCTCCCTGGGCTACGTTCTTAGAATTTCTGATCTAGTTGATCTGGACAGGAGTCAAGGGTTTGCATTTATAATAATTTCCTAGATGAGGTGGAGGTAACTGATTCAGAGAGAATACTGCATGAACCCTCAACTCAGAGCCTTAACACTCCCACACTCTCGCTCACACTCAGACAATGTGTACCTTATAGACAAATGGGGCCCCTTACAAATACATGGAAATATAACTTCTTCTCTAATTTTGTTAAAATGTAAATAAGATAATACTTATCATTTTAGCTACTTTTAAGTGTACTTCAGTGGCATTAAGTACATTCATATTCTGTGCAATAATCACTACACTTCTTTCACAGAATTCTTATCATCATTCCAAAATAAAACTCCATATCCATTAAATGATTACTTCTCATTCCTTCTACTCTCAGCCCTTGTTAACTACCATTTTATTTTCTTCTAGAATTTCATGAGTCTAGGAAACTTACATAAGTTGCATAATATAATATTTTATCTTTTGTGTCTGATTTGTACACTGGGCTTCCATGCCGTAGTGTGGATCAAAACTTAATTCCACTTTATGTCTGAACATGATACCAATCTTTTTCTTAAAGCACAGCAGACATTTTCAAAGCAGGTATCTATTATGATGATGTAATTTGAATATTGAAAACAATGTATGTTACCTATAAACACTCTGTATCTGTCCTCTTAAACATTGAAAAAATACGAGGCAGGGGGTATATGTCAGTGGAAGAACACCTACATAGCATGCATGAAGCCCTAGGTTCAGTCCCCAGCACTACAAAATGGAAAAAGAAAAGAAAACATTATTTGCAAACTTTTAAAAGACCTTTCAAACCAAAGCCTTGACTGAATTATGAAATCAATTTTCAAAAATACAAAAATCCCTAGCTTTCTAAGAATCTGCACAGATAATTAACATCAGGCAAAACTGAGTTTCCAAAAGTAGTTCAAGAAAAATCTTTTCCTGATTTACTAGATAGAATGGTAAAATGGATTTTTAAAAGAGAACTGCATTTGATTTCTTTCTGTGAAACTCTTTGTATATGTTTTCTGTTACAAACACACTAAAGCTGAGTAACAGTATTGCCAAATAAAGTGAAATTATGACTAATTCTTTGAATTATTGTGCACAGAATATTAAGCCAAATTTTTTAAAACAATGAGGCATTTTATACCATGTTTTGCTATAGAAATTATTAATATTTTTGTGAAAACAAAGATTTTCTATCACTTGATAGCTTAAATTTTTTGAAAATATAATTTCACTTTCATTTTATACTTGCCAAATTTTTTTTGTATTTTGTACAATTAATAATGCGTTAGTTGTTGTTGTTAGGCGCCCTCGAGTCGGTATCTGACTGATAGAGACCTTATATACAACAGGTGAACTACTATTGTTGGTGCTTCTCTGCTATTCATAGGGTATTCACTGGCAATGCATTAGGTTAGGTGCCATCGAGTCGGTATCCGACTCATAGTGACCCTTCGTACAACAGGGGAAAACACTATTGTCAGTGCTTCTCTGCTGTTCATAGGGTATTCAGTGGCAATGCATTAGTTAGGTTAGGTGCCGTCGAGTCGGTATCAGACTCATAGTGACCCTCCGTACAACAGGGGAAAACACTATTGTCAGTGCTTTTCTGCTGTTCATAGGGTTTTCAATGGCAGATTGATTTTTGGGAGGGGGTTGCCAGGTCCTTCTCCCAAGCCTACAGCTTCTGGTGTTCCCAGGCGGTCTCCCATCCAGGTACTAACCAGGCCCGACCCTGCTTAGCTTCCAAGATTTGACGGGATCGGATGCCACAGGGCTACGGCTGCAGGCAATGCATTAGTAGAGTCATGTAAAAGATTGTGAAAAATTATTAGACCTTTATTTTGCAGGGGTTGAAACCTTGTCCACTAGTGATGTTCTGACCATATTGTTGGAAGGGTTACAGACAGCCTCTGCCTGCTCCTCACACTTCTCTCCCACTACACATGTCCACTTTCTCTCTCCTCTCAATCTCTGCACTCATCAGAGAAACAGCATCAATATAACATGTGTATATAGGAGAGAAAGATCAAGTTTGAGGAATTGGCTCCTGTAACTGTGGACGCCAGCATAGCCAATATCTGCAGAGTGGCCAGGCTAGCAATCAAAGAAGAAAGAACCCACATTTCTGTTCAAATCCAAAGTCCATCTGCTGGCTCAATTCTCCCCTGCATGGAGGATTTCAGTCCTTTTGCTCTGTTCAGAACTTAGGCTGATTGGGAGAAGACCACACATGTTATGAAGGATGCACCCAAATTCTATCAATTTAAATTTCACTCTCATTCAAAAACACTCTCATAGAAACATCCAGACTAATATTTGACCTAGTATGTGGACCTTGTAGCCCGGCGAGTTAGCACATGAATGACACATCATGCAAACAGGCTCACACTTCACTCACCTTCAAACGGAAACAGCAAGCCCAGCACTACTGTAATGACAATGACCGACATGCTTTTGCCTTTCTTCCCCCATCTCACACTATGGCACAGCTGTTTTCCTTCCCTTAATAACTAACTGAATTCAGCAGGGAATGGGCTAGCCCAGTGGAAATGCAGTCCATATTACCTGTGCATACCTGTGTCTGCGTGTGTGTGAAGCGGGTTTGTTGTGCACATCATCTGCTATGCACATCATCTATTCACTTGTACAAGTCCAGTGGGACCCAAGTTAAGTAGAACAACTTCCCAATTCACAGGTAGTCAGCAAGGGCTGGTACATGCCTAGCACCCATGGCAAGCCATTCTTCCAAGATTCAGAAAGCTGCTCAGGGACAAAGCATGGGCCGTTCTGGATGTTCCCACCTTATCTCAGGACACTACATCCTGAGAACATTCTAGCAGCTATCTTATGAGTGGAAGAAAAGAAGAGCCAAGGCGGGCAAGGTCCTTGGGGAACTTGCCCTGCTGCAGTGTGGGGTGTACACTTCTCTACTCTAGAACTTAAGGAGCCAAAAGTTGCCTCGGATTCTCTGAAGATGGTAATTCAACTTTGAGATTAAAAAATAAATAAATAAAACCTTTCCTCCTGAAGGCTGAGGGTGGAGTTTCTTAGGCTGGAGTAGCCTTCATGTTTTCTAGAGTATTCAGAGTGCAAAAAGGAAGCTTTCAGACACCACCTCCTTCTCCAGAAAACAGGTCAGAGAGAGCTGGTGAGATGAGGTCCTTGAAATGGTGGACATAGATGCCATCTTTGAATATTTGAGGTCATATCTTCAATAAGAACAATTATTTAGTGACTAGTGGATTTTCAAGCAAATACTAAATACATGAAGTATTATATGATTGAGCATTTACAATATTCCTAGCCATTAGAGAAATGCAAATCAAAACAACTCTGAGATTCCATCTAACCCCAGTAAGAATGGCCAAGATCAGCAAAACAAATAATAACAAAAGCTGGTGAGACTGTGGAAAAAAATGAACCCTCTTACACTGCTGATGGGACTGTAAATTAGTTAAACCACTCTGGAAATCAATATAGAGATACCTCAGAATACTAAAAATAAAACTGCCATACAACCCAGGATACTAGTCCTGGGAATATACCCAAAGGGAGACAAGTCATACCACAGAGACACTTGCATCTCCATATTTAATGCAGCACTCTTTACAACCACAAGGATATGGAACCAACAAAGATGCTCATCAACAGAAGAACATACTTTTAAAAATTGTGATATATATATACACAATGGACTATTACTCAGCAATAATAAAAAATGAAATAATGTCATTTGCAGCAAAATGGATGGAACTGGAGGATATCATCTTAAGTGAATGAGGCTCAATGAGAATGAGGCTCAAAAAGAGAAATACCTTATGTTCTCACTCATATGTGAGAGCTGAATATTATTTGATGGAAGAAAAAAGTATACATAAGCAGATATACAAAAATGAACAATTAAATAGAGTAGAGAGAAGAAGGAAAGGGAAGCAAAGGTTGTGGAAGGTGGGATGGGGAAGAGAAACAATGTAATGAGATAAAGGAGGAGAAGATAATCTCAATGTAAATGATGCAACTTCAAGAGGGAAAAGTAGGGGGAATACCCATAAATGCATACAAGATTTACTACATATTAAAACATTTCATAAACTTTGTAAGTTGATGAACTTGTAACCAAAAGCGACATAATAGTTGCACAATGGAAAAAACAAATGCTGTATTACTCTGTACCCTACCAATATTTATTAATAAAGGGAAAAAAGGACAAAAAGAAACAGAAATTGATGAAGAAAAAAATGATTATTTCAACACTCTGATACTTTTCCAGAAAGTAAATAAAGATGACTGTACATACTCCTTTTGACCATGTGGTCTTATGCTGAAGCATTATCATTAATTACAATAGTCATAATATGGCCATGTGTCTGTCACCTTGTTGTGCTGTAGAGCATTTTGTGTTGCAATTACTCTGAAAGCTATGCCACTGGTATCTCAGATCCTAGTAGGGCCACCTATAGTTGACGGGTTTCAACTGAGCTTCCAAAATAAGACAAACTAGGGAGAAGGACCTGGCAGCCCACTCCCCAAAAAGTTAGCCATTGAAAATCCTATGAATAGCCGAGAAGCACTGTCAATAATAGTGCAAGAAGATGAGTCCCCCAGGCTAGCATGCATTTTAAAAGACAATCAAGGAAGTGTTGCGTCCTCAAAGTAGAGACAAACTTAAAGCTCCTGAGACCTCCAGTTGCTGTGTGGCATGACTCAAAACGAGAAGAAACACAGTGGCTGCAACAGTGAGCAACAGTGAGCAACAGAGATGTTCGATTTGGACCATAGGTACTATCAAAAATTGTGTGCATGGCACAGTGTTGGGTAGTATTTTGTTCTTTTGCACATATGGCTGCTATGAGTTGGACCCAACTCCATGGCACCTAACAACAACAACAATAGTCATAAGAGAGAGTTGAAGTATGAACTATAGATATTATCTATATTGGACCTGGAAAGGATTGACCTCCTTCTTTTTTCTTTTAATGTGAGATCAATAAAAGGAAAGTGTAAATGAGGAATAAGCAGCTCACTGGAATGGTACCAGCAAGTCCCTGGAGCCTAGTGTAGATGAGGAACAAATACAATGGGCCGAATCCTAACTGTTTCATTACAGATTTGGGGGGTCTAAACTACGTGTTCTTTCACACAGTTTTCCAGAGAGCAGCCTGTTAAGATAAGCACATTTGGAAATCCTGTGGAAAAAGCAACACTATGTCATAACCAAATCCCATTTTATTGATCTCTTATAGGCTCAATGTTGACCATTATGTCCCAGCCCTTCCTGCAGGTGATTGAGTTCACTGTCGAGAAGATGGTGGCAGAAGTGATGCCCAGGACTTAACAGTCTACTTATAGCACTGTCTGCATCATTGTCCATGGACTTCCTTCCAGTATGTATGGAAGGGCATGGGATTACAAGGCCAGCAGCTGAAAGTGGAAGCAGCCTTTCCAGCAAGTTGCCAAGGAAAATTTAAGAAGCACAGTAATTAGACCTGCTGTGAGTTTATTTTGTTAAATGATTGAAATTTGGAGGCACACTTATTTATTTATTTTGCTAAAGCATGGTTTAGCTGTCCCAATTCAAATAACCCTCTCCTTAACATATTACCATTGTGCTCCAAAAGGATTGTGACTAAACAAAACAAAACAAACAAACAAACAACAACAACAAAAAACCTGCTCACCTTTTCTATCTTAGAATTGAAAGTGCAGCAAGGAGAAATTGAGAAACTTCAAAGGGATGCACAGAACATAAGACAGTCCTAGGACTTTGCAGAGTAGATTCAACCCAAGCTGCTCCACTGCTTTTTATTTGCCAGTGCTATGAGCCAAAATGATGACAATAAGAATACACATGATGTTGAAGTGACATTCTAAAAATGTGGGTTAAAAGTAGCCAAAATTTTAGCACCCTTCCAAGACACATGTTAGCCATCTTCCCTTATGAGAATTGAATGGATAAGGTCTGTATGGTTCAAGTATCCAAGTCTATTCCTACTTCTGCTGTATGATTATTGAGCTTGAAGACTGAAGAGGGAGAAACTGTCCATAGTTACTGCTACCATGTTACAATCTGGCCCAACAACTGAGCAGCACTTAGAATGCCTACCTAGTATTGCATACTCAATATGGGCAAAAAGAACCTACGTTCTCTTTACCTGTAGTCTATGCCTATAGAAAATCTTAGAAAATAGAAACAAAATTGAGCTAAATATCATTTCTCCATATTCCTTTTCATGGGATCTTTTCATCTGGAGAGCCCCTCCCCACTGCCCTCCTTAGAAATGCACAGGACTTTAAATTCAGAAATTCTCAATATCCACTGATTGGGAAAATAACTTTGAAAGGAAGCTCTGAGTTGACCAAGTAACATTACTCCCTCTTGTGATAGAATTGGAAAGACTCTAACACTTTGGAAAAATATTTAAAAAACATCATTGTGTGAAATCCAAAGGCGCTGATAGTCTCCCAAGGTCCCAAGGCACTCATGCATCTCTCTTTACGGTAACAAACCATCTAAGACACAAATATGTGTGGATGCAGTCCTCTGGATGGTCTCTTAAAAATGCCCTAGCTCCCAGCAGCCCAAGTTTAGGCCACCTTGAACTACCTGCTGAGGAACTAGGTTTTGTTCTTTAGATGTTGGATTTGGACCATAGGTACTATCAAATGCCTACTTCTGATTAGGAATGCTCATCTTGCTTTGTCCTGTGGAGTTTTCTTTAGTTTTTAAACCTGGCTTAATGGACCCTGGCTACCTTTATTACCTTTCTAGTTAGTAGAAATGGTAAATGGAGATAGAAGTCATCCAGAGGCATCAGATCTCTAGAAATCTTAACTAGGTTCAGCAATGCTATCATTAGTGTGAATCCATTAGCATTCTTGGTCATCTAACAATGATAGGTCTTAAGTTGTCCCTTGATAAGTTGATAAGTGAAAATCTAAACATAGGGTATAGCTTGATGCTTTATCAAGTGGGAAACACTAATGTGAAAAGTGTGAGAAGAATCTTAGAATGCTTGTGTTTTAAGGCTCTAAAGGATGTTGCCAGGTCCTTGGGATTTGAGGGCAGGGAGCAATGGTCCTCAGGGAGCTAAGTCAGTGAAGTCATGGCTGCCTGAGGCAGTCTGATCTGGATGACTGCTGAACTTGTGATCAGGGCAACAACAACAACAACAAAAGTTGCAAGTATGCAAATTACTAGTGCTTACACGGTTGCCTGAGCACAGATCCTGGACCAATGGTTCAAGCCTGGACATATCTATGTGCGCCTTAAAGATTTATGTGACTATTTCAATCTATTCTGTGTATTTTTTTCCCTAAGGGAAAAAAATTATTTTAAAGCATACTTTAGCAGTAAAATTATGCTCTAGGAACACAGGTCGTGTTTATCTGTGGTTTCTTGTATCATTCTAAGAACAGGGAAAGACACAGTCTAGTTAAAGTGGTATAGGCCAAAATCACCAAGCCCAGATGCCTTTGCATGATGCACAAAACTTTTTTTTGTTTTTTTTTTTTTGGTACTGAGGTCTGAACTAGGGCCTCACACATACTTTTTGCATGTGTTTTACCACTGAGCTGTACCCTCAGCCCATCTTTAATTTTTTATCGAGACAGAGTCTTACCAAGTTACACAGGCTGCCAATGGCCTCAGACCTGTGAACCTCCTGCCTCTGCCTCCTGAGTTGTTAGGATTATAGGTGTGTCCCACCATGCCCAGCTGTTACAAAAATCATTTTACATGCTTCCAGTGTCGCTGATCTGTCCTGTCTTCTGCTGTGTCCTGTGCTCCAGCCTTTGACATTTTGATCCTTTGCTGAATGCTGAGAGTTCTTTCACTCCCTCATGTCTCTGTAGACATTGCTCCCTCTGCCTGGACTGGCTTTCCTTTCTTGTGTAATTAATAAACTGATCTTTGTAAGGCCTCCTTCATGTTTCACCTTGATGAAGCCCCTTTCTTATTTTTCTTTGTGCATTCTTTCCATTCTTCTACATTAACATATTAAATTTATATTTTTTTCTATTTTCTCACATCATACTGAACAGTTTGAGCACCAGTGTCTCATTCATTTTCCTACCCAGTCAGCACACAGGAAAATTCCTGGCACTTATTTGATAATCAATGAACAACTGAGTGAAGGGCACATGTTTATTTTATGCATGCATTCTTCACATAGGTATTTCTTTTTATCTTCCCCTTTATTCTAATATTATTTCTTCCAAATTTATTTTTATGAGTCAAATTTCTCACAACTCTACCAAGATATTAGTTATTTATATGAAAAGTTTGTCTCTGTGATGATTATGTAATGATCTCATACTGCACATGTATAAACAATCCATGTTGATAAAAATACAATCTCCTTAAGAGTTGTTTTCCGTACCTGATTTGATCTATATCTTTTAAGGCCATGCTTTCACTTGCTTAAATTGAGTGATTATCCTAGACAGATGGCCTTTACCAATAACAGGAACCAAGTTATTTTCAACAAAATCTAATTACAAAAGACAATTTTTTCTCTTTTATTGCATTTTCTTTTATCAACTTTATTATCCATTTTTCATAACAATGATGAAAAATCATATGGTTCAAGTCATAGTAGCTCAACAGTGGTGAGCTACTATTTTATGTGCCCAAGAGATTTAAGACAAGAAAGAAAGCATGTTATGATTCCCGGTTTGAGAAAATGATTGTTTTCAGTATATTCTAGTTATTGAAAACATAGATTGAGAATATTGTTACAAATCGCCAATTTAATAAGCTCCTTTCTCTTTCATTTTTTCTTATTTATACAGCACAGGGTTGTATGTCTCAAACTCAAATTTAACTTTCTCACTTCCCTCTTTAAATCTTTCCTTGGATTGTCTTTAGAATGATATTTAAACTCCTTAGCAGAGCCTGTGTGTCTTTCCAGCCAGGCTTCTGTCTATTCCTCCATATTTATTTTCTACCCCGGGCAGGCACACATGTAATCACCACTTATACCAATTCACCTGCATTTTCCCATACACTTTCAGGAGAGACACATGCTTTTCTTGTCTCCATTCATATGTCTTCTTCCCCCTATCTAGTATGTGATGTACACACACACACACACACACACACACACACACACACACACACACTCATGCACACACTACTATCCTAAGCCTAGTCATTCTTCTAAACTCACCGTAAGGGTAGGGTAAACACTTCCTGGAAACCTTATCTCTTTGTGCATTGTCAGAGTCACTTAAGACAGAAATAAGTGCATACAGTAAAAAACTGGAATTGGTTATTACTTTCTGGTAGATAGGATAAATCAACCATTGGAAATACACATTTGGGAGGAGGGAGGAAAGATGGCAGACAGATAACACCTGCCTTCTGACATGGAGTAAAAGGAAAGTTTAAACAAAAGTTTAGAATACACATTGATCAGTCAGACAGAGTAATAAGTTACATAAGAGGTAGGGATATATATAATATTTCTCTTTTATTATATATATTTCTCTTTTGATATATAATATATATGTAATATATTATAATAATATTATAATATATAATATAATATATAATACATTATTTTATATATATGGAGAGAAAGAGAGAAAGAGAGAGAGAGAGAGAGAGAGAGAGAGAGGGTCCACAGGTTAGGTAAATACCACCAACTTCAGAAAAAGTTTAAATAGGGAGGAATCAGTGTGACAGGTCAGTGAGAGTGTGCTAGCAGAAACGTGGAGATGTGTTGGAGCAGGAAGAGAAAATTAGCAGCTGCACATAGCCGCGCCACCAGGAAACTCACCAATAATTCCTTCCACACATAAATTGTACAGATAGTGGAGAGAACCAAGGGGACAATGAGATTGCAATCCAAAGTGGAGAAGAACTAGAGAAACCAGTGGATGATCCCCCATTGCCCAGATTGCAGAGCACTGAGAGAATACAACCCAGGGAAAATTCCTCGCAGGCATCTGGAGTTCAGATCCACTATGGAGTACAACCCTGGCAACCCGTAAACATCCAGCCCATAAAACATGGGCAACACTTCCCACAGACAGCAACTGTTGAGTTTGTCTGGGGCACCAGGTACAGCCGCCATCATCCAGCCATGGAGGTCCTGTCCATGCAGTTTGCTAGAGGAGAGTGGTGGCATGCAAGTCCCACACAGGAGTGCAGGCCTCAGATCCACCGGGGGTGGAACAATATCATCCCACCCACCTCAGTGTGGTCACCCACCTTGGTGAGTAACTGCAGTGGGGATTGGGGCCTGTGCATGGGCAGAGCACACCTGGACAGTAGCAGCAGCCAGCGGCTACAGCACGGCCACCATTCCCCCACCACCGCTGAGGTTCCAGCAGTGCCCTTTGTGGCAAGACAGTTTTGAGGTATGACTCCCACACAGGAGTGCTGGCCTCAGATTCACCAGGGATGGACTGACATCATCCCACCCACTACAGCATGTGCTCCTGCCATTTGGGGTGGGGCTGTGCTCTCTGAACTGAGATCTCAGGGACGAGCTACATGGGAGAGGCAGAACTCTCAAAAGACAGCACAGGTTATACCACCTCTCTGCTAATGCTACATAGGCAGAATACCCCAGAGGGAAGATCTCTGAGAGTACCCTGTAACTTGGTCCAGCCCAAGAGACTGGCAGGGAATTTCTGCCATCAACCCCCATTGGAGGGATGCTGCATAGAAACCCCTCCCCCCATACCTGCCAGCTTTCAGCAAGAGAGCACATAGGGAAAATCCCTTTCCCTGCAGCAGAACTGAGAAATCTCAAAACAAAGCAATCCTCACTGCTTAGGAAAAGTTACACAAGAATGAAAACGGATCTATAGATGGAAGCACCAGTAGGGACAAAGGCAAAAGACCCTGTATGGCTTATCCTGACAGCAGCAGACAGGAAGGAGAGACTATGAAACACCAGGCAAGGACACTTGCCTAAGGGAAGCAAGGAGTGGCCCTCTCAGAAGGTTGATGACTGCTACCTAGTAGGAAAAGTGTATAAACCTGAGCCCTCTGGTATACTGTACTGCCTCATTTTCTTTTCTTTTCCACTGATCCCTCTTGTGAGTGTATGTTTTTTGTTGTCGATGTCACTTTTCTTCAGTTCTTCCTTCATCAGTTGTTAGATTTGTTGCATTGTGTCTTCCCTCTATTTTTTCTTTCTTTTTCTTTGTGGCCGGTTAGTTCTGTTAAGTCATATTTGTCTGAGTGTGTCTTGAAGATGTTCTTTTCTGTTCTGCTGTGACTTTGCTTTCCTTCTTCTTCTTCTTCTTCTTTTTTTATTTTTTTAGTTTGTTTTACAGTTTTTCCTTTTTCTTTTTTTTTCTTCTTTTTTATTCTTTGTATTATAGTATTATTATTATTATTATTATTATTATTATTATTATTATTTCTCTTTTTTCTTCTTCTTTCCCCATCTCCTCTCCCTCCTCTTTCCCCAGTAGAGAAACGGAGACTGTTGCCTCCCTAGTCCCCAGTCCTATTGGAATAGCAAACTGAAGAGTGGGAAACTGAGTAGTGGAAAGTCCAGGGCAGAGAAGAGTGACACAAGCTGATGGTTCCCTGAACCTAGGAGAACAGGCTTATCTCAGGTTGGGGGCTGGTGATTCAGAGTAAGAGCCCTACAGATTAGACAACCAAGGACTCATGGGGTAGGCTGTAGACCAGTTGGGGGTTGGGAGCACAGGGGACAGAGAGAAACTCTAGTGGGCAGTGTTGAATACAGAGTCTGCAGCAGATCCTGGCCATTGGGTTCTAAGGCTGCAAATTATGGGGCAGGGGATTGAGAGAAAAGTGTCAGAGATTCATTATCACCCAAACTCAAAGGAACACCAGAGGGAGAAGCTCTTCACACTTGGAGGAGGTGGACCCTAATTCCCAGACCAAACAATGGGCAAACATCAGCAAAAAAGTTCACAAAACATTAAAGGACACTCTGGATACGAAGATCCAATAGACCAAAGCCTCTTAACTGACAACACCAAACAATCCTGATTTCTAGAGATGTCAGAATCAGAATTCAGAGTTTTGGTTATTAATATACTAAGAGATATCAAAGATAACACTGCCAGCACCCTCAAAATCCTCAAGAAGAAGGTATTTCATCTGGGGTTGGTATTTTCCTCGCAGCTAGAAATGATCAGGAAAAAAAACAAGCTGCAATCCATGAGATGCAAGGCAAGCTGAATGGATTAAACTCTGCAACAGAATCCTCATCATTGAGACTGAGCAAGGCTGAACAGAGAATTTCAGACATGGAGGAGAAAATACAAAATATTAAATACACACAAGTCTAGATAGAAAATAATGATGGACCAATACCAGCTAGATTTCCAAGAGGCCTTAGACAGAGTGAAAAAATGAAACTTAAAAATTCAGGGAGTCCCTGAAGGAGAAGAAAGGAACATAAGAGGATTAGGAAATTTATTCTATGACATTCTGAGTGAAAATTTTCCAGAGCTAATCCTGGATTTGGATACTTACACACTGAATCATTCAGAACCCCACCTAGAATAGAGTAAAACAATCCCTCCCCATGACATAGTATTGTATGAATGTTTTTGTTGGACACCAGAGAAGTAATTTTGAAAGCAGCTAAGGAAAAACCCCAACTAACATTTAAAGGCAAACCATAAAAATAACTGCAGACTTCTCCACATCAACATTGAAAGATAGAAAGGCCTGGAAACATATAATTTACATTCTCAAAAAGAACAACTTCCAAATAAGAATACAATACCCAGCAAAGTGATCTTTAAAAATAGATGAAGAGTATAAGACATTCCATGATATTGACACATTCAAATGATTTGCAACCACCAAACCAGCATTACAGAGGATTCTCAGTCAATTACCACATACAGGTGAGATAAGACAACCCTACATAGAAGATCAAATAAATGAACAGTTAACATGAGAGGAAGTTAAGAAAGCAACAAAGTAAGCATGAATCCAAAACCAGCAACAAGTAAGGACTGGATGCATAACACTAGACACATGTCAATAATTACTATTAATGTGAATGGCCTTAACTCACCAATTAAGAGACATAGACTGGACAGTTGGATGAAAAAACATAACCCCTCAATATGTGTCATTCAAGAGACTCATCTAATCCACAAAGACTGTAATAGATTGAGAATTAAGGGATGGAAAACAATATACAAGCAGGGGGCACACGAAAAAGCAGGAGTCACAATACTAATATCAGATAGATTAACCTTCAATCCAAAACTAATTAGAAGAGACCAAGAAGGACACTATATATTACAGAACTGCATTGGTCTAGACACAATAATTATGGGAGACTTCAGCACCCCAACTTTCACCAAGAGACAGGTCATCAAAACAGAAAATCAACAGAGAAATGATGACCTTAATCTGACCTTAGACCAACTGTAACTCACAGATATCTACAGAATATTCCATCCATATGATGAGGAATACACATTCTTCTAAGCACCATGTGGAACTTTCTCCAAGATAGATCATGTTTTAGTATCCAAAAATTCCTGCAATAAATACAAAAAGATAGAAATTATCCCCTATAACTTATCAGATCACAACAGAATGAAATTGAAACTCAAAAGCAAGAACAGTCCCAGAAATTTTACAAATTCATGGAGACTAAATAATACACTGCTGAATGATCAATGGATTACTGAAGAAATGAAAAAGGGAATATAAAAATTCCTGCAATCAAATATAGATGAAAACATATCCTACCAAACATGTGGGATACAACAATGGCATTTCTAAGAGGTAAGTTTATAGCATTGAGTGACTTCATCAATAAGGTAGGGAAGAGCCAAATAAATGACCTAATGACACACCTCAAGACACTAGAAAGCCAACAACAAATCAATCCCCAAAGGAGCACTCAGAAAGAAATTATCAAGATCAAGGCAGAGGTATCTCAATTAGAATCTAAAAAAAATAATAATAATTCAAAGAGTTAATGAGACTAAGAGCTGGTTCTTTGAAAAGATTAATAAAATAGATGCTCCCCTGGCCAATCTCATCAAAAAGAAAAAAGAAAAAAAGCCAAAATCATGAAAATTAGAGATGAAAAAGGGACCATAACCACCAACTACAATGAAGCCCAGAGTATCATCAGGGAATACCTTGAGGAACTATATTCCCAAAAATATGAAAATACTGAAGAAATGGATGAATTTATTAACACAAATTTACCAAAATTAACTCCGGAGGATATAAGTGACCTAAACAAACACATTCCATATGCTGAAATAGAAAAGGTAATAAAAAGTCTCCCAACAAAGAAGAGCCTGGGACCTCATGGGTTCACAGCAGAATTCTTTCAAACTTTCAAAGAAGAATTAATACCTGTCTTCCTCAAATTATTTCAAAAAATAGAAAAGGAGGGAGCACTCCCAAATGCATTTTATGAAGCTATCATCACCTTGATACCTAAACCAGGAAAGGACATATGTAAGATAGAGAATTCTAGACCCATTTCTCTTATGAACATAGGTGCAAAAATTCTTAAAATCCTGGCAAACCAAATTCAGCAACATAATAAAAAGATTGTTCACCATGACCAAGTGGGAATTATTCCACAGATGCAAGGCTGGTTAAACATATGAAAATCAATTAATGTAATTCAAAATATCAAGAGGCTTGCAAACTAAAATCACATGATCATCTCAATTGATGTTGAGAAGGCCTTTGACAAAGTGCAACACCTTTTCATGACAAAAGCCCTAGAGAAGATAGGCATAACAGGAAAATACCTTAACATCATAAAGGCCATCTATGACACACCTATAGTGAACATCTTATTAAATGGAGAAAAGTTGAAACCATTTCCTCTAAGATATGGAACAAGACAGGTGTGCCCGCTCTCTCCTATCTTATTTAACATTATAATTGAAGTCCTAGCCAGGGCAATCAGACTAGAAAAAGACATCAAAGGGATACAGATAGGCAAAGAAGAGGCCAAATTATCCTTATTTGTGGCTGACATGATACTTTACCTAAAGGACCCCAAAATCCCCTCTAGAAAACTTTAGTCCTAATTAACTCCTTCAGCAAAGTAGCAGGATATAAAATTAATACTCAAAATCAGTTGCCTTTCTTTACACCAACTGTGAGCAGGAAGAGAAGAAAATTAAAGCTACAATCCCTTTCACAATAGCCCAGCAGAACATTAAATGCCTTGGAATGAATCTAACCAAAGACACTGTAGATCTGTACAAGAAAAATTTCACAACATTAAAGAAAGAAATTGCAGAGGATACTAAAAAGTGGAAAGACCTCCCCTGCTCATGGATTGGGAGAATCAATATTGTAAAAGTGGCTATCCTACCAAAAGCAATGTAAAGATATAATACAATCCCCATTAAAATTCCAATGATAGACTTTATAGAGGTAGAAAAAATGATCCAAAAATTCATATGGTAACACAAAAGACCATGTATAGCCAAAACACTTAAGCTGCAAAACTACTGCAGGTGGGATCATAATCCCTGACTTTAATCTATACTACAGGGCTATAGTAGCAAAAACAGGTTGGTATTGGCACAAAAATAGGCCTGAAGACCAGTGGAACAGAATAGAGGACCCAGAGATACATCAATGCATCTATACCCACCTGATTTTTGACAATGGAGCAAAGCAGGTGAATTGGAGAAAGGATTGTTGTTGTTGTTAGGTGCCATCAAGTCGGTATCTGACTCATAGCGACCCACTGTACAACAGGGAAAACACTATTGTCAGTGCTTCTCTGCTGTTCATAGGGTTTTCAAAGGATAGCCTTTTAAATAAGTGGCACTGGGAAACTTGGATATCCACTTGCAGAAAAATGGAAACAGACCCACACTTGTCAATATGCAGGACAGTTAACTCACAATGGATAAAAGACCTCAACATAAAGCCAGAAACTTTAAAGTTACTAGAAGAAAAGATAGGCAATGTTTCAACATATAGGCATAGGAAAGCATTTCCTTAATAGGACTCCAATTGCTCAAGAAATCACAACAAGAATAGACAAATGGGATTAAATGAAATCAAAAGGCTTCTGTACATCAAAGGAAATAATCAACAAAGGAGTCCCCACTGAATGGGAGAAAAATCTTTGCATCCTATACGTCCAACAGAGGACTAATTTCCAGAATTTATAAAGAACTCAAGAAAGCAACTTCCAAGGTAACAAATAACCCAATACACAAGTAGGTAAAGGAACTAAACAGACAGTTCTCAAATGAAGAAGCTTGTAAGGCCATGAAACACATGAAAAAATGCTCCATATCCCTATCCATTAGGGAAATGCAAATTAAAACAACTCTGAGATTCCATCTTATTTCAGTAAGAATGGCCAACATCAATAAAATAAATAACAAATGCTGGTGGGGTTGCTGAAAAAAGGGAACCCTCTTACACTGCTGGTGGAAATGTAAATTGGTTTAAACCCTTTGGAAATCAATATGAAGGTACCTCACAGAACTAAAAATAGATCTACCATATGACTCAGTTATACTATTATTGGGACTATACCCAAAGAGACATGAGTCATCATACCACAGAGACACCTGCATCTCCATGTTCAATGCAGTAGTTTTCACAATAGCAAGGATATGGAATCAATCGAAGTGCCATCAACAGAAGAAAGGATAAAAAAAATTATGGTATCTATACACAATAAAATACTACTGAGCAATAAAAAATGAAATAATGGCATTTGCAGCAAAATGGATGGAATTGGAGAAAATTATCTTAAATGAATGAACACAGCCCCAAAAGAGAAATACCATATATTTGCACTCATATGTGGGAGCTGAACCAAACTTAAAAGAAGAAAAAAAAAATTCTACACATAAATTGGAGCATAATCAAAAGCTCATGTAAACTTAGCATTGAAGGGACAATTTAAGGAGTGGAAAGAAGGAGGAAGTGATCTAGCAAAAGGAAACAATGATGGGAGAAGATGGAAGGGGGAGGAGGGCCAATGAGGAGAGAGGAAGGAGGAGAGGTCAATCTCAATAAACAGTTCAACTTTATTCATATGGGAAATAATAATAATAATAATAATAATAATAATAATAATAATAATACCACCAAAGGATGGCAATAATGCAAATGGACTAGATCACTCATGTAATACTGCTGAGAATGTAGAAAGATAGATCACTATAGAAAAAAATTTGGACTTAAATCAAAATCAGAATGCATATATGTAGACATATATTCCCACAAAAAGACATACAAGTAGAAAGGAGATCATTGTGGGGGACAGAGATGGGGGAGGAAGGTCATGAGAGGGTAAAGAGAAGGTCATGTGAGCAATGTACAATGAAATACATACATGGAAATGTCACAATGAAATACATGTCAGATTGAATTTTAATAAAAGAAAATACACATTTGGAAATCTGTTTATTTGAATTATTTTCTTTGGCTATCCACTTAGCCTAAACTCATCAAAATCTCATAAATACCTTTCTTCTCTTTATTCTGGTAGTTGTTGTTCTTGTTAGGTGCCATAGAGTTGATGTCCAGCTCAGCACAACAGGTGAAATACTATTGTCAGTGCTTCTCTGGTATTCATGGGGTTTTCGATGGCTGACTGTTTTTTTGGGGATGGATTGCCGGGTCCTTCTCCCAAGCCTCCAGCACTTGGTGTTCCCAGGAGGTCTCCCATCCAAGTCCTAACCAGGCTGGACTCTGCTTAGCTTCAGAGATCTGATGGGATCAGACACCATAGTGGTACAGCTACAGGCTTATTCTGGTAGAGAGGACCTTAACTTCACCATATGTCAGATATTAAGTAAAACCTACACTATATCATTTTTTTCTATATGAAAGAATGAAAAAATAGTGTTTTTCACTTTGAGCTTAGTTGTTCCTTACTATTCCTTCTTGAATAAGTCTTTGTACAGAGTTGTTCTTGTAAAGGAACATATGACTTAATGTGAAAATAATTCTCAAACTTACATAAAGACAGGTGAGTCTGTGTGTGTAAGTGTGTGTGTATGTGTGTGTGTATTCACAGTAGGCACAAAAGAATGAAGGCAGTAGTGCTAAAGGATCATCTATGAAGCACTGAGTAGCCATCAGTATTTCTGTGAAGAGTACAATGAAGTAGAGCAGAAAGGAAAGCTAAAAACTTTTCCGTGGAGTGTCTTGAATCTCAAGGTGAAGAAAAAACACTTATTAATATTTACCTAGGGAGTAGGACCTGGCGAGCCACTCCCTAAACAACTAGCCATTGAAAACCCTATGTATACCAAAGAAACACTGTCAGATATAGTGTCGGAAAATGAGGCCCGCAG